>QLON01000676.1:0-78468 GCA_003313675.1 Termitomyces heimii
CAGTTCTATCGTGAGGCTAAAACCTTCGTGTGACGTAACACTACTCTATCGGGTAGCCTTCCGTTACACGTGGCCAGCTTGCGTCCTTTCGCAAGCTAGGAATCCACACTGATATCATTCCATTCCCTTCTATGCTGTTCATTGAATACGTATGTACAAGGCAAGGGTCAAAAGGAGGCAATCGACATAAATGGCAACTAAATGCAGTCTGTATAATTTAAATGACCCAATCTCAACGATCTCAACGAGGACGCAACAGGCTCCACCACAACACTCCCTTTCAAGTGACAACATTATTTTCGTGGACTTTTTGTTCATCATGCTTTTTCCATTTCCATGATTGAAAAGGCATGCGAGGACACAAATCTTGATCACTCCGAGTATTGAAAGATTAGCTGCCAAATGTATTTGGATGCAGCTCATAAATGAGATGTTATATATACAAACGACAGACTGGGCTGGAAATTGCTTCTGCGTGGGGCTGATCATTGCATCAGAGAAGTTTTGTGGCGATAAACCAATGCGGCCTCGCAGATTTCAACATGTTTTGGACTTGGGGGCAGATAGAAAAATCATACATGATAAAGCTAGCTTTCTGAGGACTTCTTAAACGCGCTCTACACCACAGACAAGAGTGATGCATATGCCGGATACATGTGCACCGTACACTTCAGATGAATCAGTTCAAACGTTAGCCAACACGTTGCGGGAACATTGTCGAAGTTCAGCTGATCACGCAATGACATCAGGTGTACAGCCACTCGATTATCGAAACCACTCGAAACTGCGACCATCTTCATAACTGCAGATACTTGAACGCAACTGTCCTTGATGTGCTCCCTTGCTACGTCAGTTCGTCTGAACAGTTTTGGTGCAAAAATTAAGTTGACTCAATATCTAGGGAAGGCATTCGATATGGTTGCGGCCACTATGTTGTGGTCTGTCTTCACATTGTGCGACTCAGGTTTTATTGCACCACTTACTCCGCTACAGACCCGCGAAGTAGCAAAACGCGATTGCGGTACCAAATATTGTATCCATTCTCGCCTTCATATGAAGAATTGCCCTCATTGCCCCCACTGTAATCGAGTGCGTCGCTGTTGTTGGCGTACATATCTCTCTTGATCTCATTCGCTCTCTGATTGAAAATTGATTTTCAGTATCATGGCCCCGATTACACGCAAAAAATAGTCCAAGACACCAAAGCGTACTGTAATAATTGCGAATACTGGTACAAAGGTCCAGGTTCGATACCAAGAAAATGAATGGCTACCGATCGACGTCATCCTCAAACCTTGCTCACTCATTAAAACTCGCTATCACGCTTTCCCACATTTCGATACACAATAATCGTCTCTATTTCTCTATTGAATGTATGTGACATATTGCTTTCTCTCAATACCAGCTAGTCTTTTTATACCGCTCTATTATAACATTGCTTGAAGCCAGCTACATGAATGAAAAAGTAGTCCCCTCCATAAAGATATTTAATATCAATAGTATGATCGTAACATCTATTGCTGAATGCTCTTCATTAGTCGCTTTAGTAATGTCTCGAGGCTTCTGTGCGTTGCTTTGTTCACCAGACGACAGCAAGACCCAAAACTTCGCTTTCCACCGCTCGGTATTCCGTGCGGAAGAAACGCCGTCGAGTCTCTTCTCTTGCTATACTATCCCCAAACCCACACATGTCCTCGTATATCCGACGGGATAGCCCGTCGGCTAGCTGATTGCGAACATCTGCTAATGGCTCACGCCAGTACTCGTCCTCGACCTTCTTGGTCCATTCCTTCGAACCCCATCGCGCATTTGGTGCAACATCGACAGACACAGCACTCTTGGCTCTGGGTACAACAGCAACACCACTTTCCTCCCAATTCCTTTGATACCCCTCCGAGTCTGTTGTAGACATCGGCGGCGGTCTAGGAGTACTGCGTGGACTAACAACGGGCTTCAACTGCCCACCACCATTGACACAGCCACCAGGACACGCCATAACTTCCACATAATCGTACCCTCTATCTTTCTTCTCTTGATCCTGTGCTGCCTTCCTGCTTGCTATGCGCCGCGCGCCCCCAACACCTAAGCGTCCTGGAAGCTTTCCTGCGGCTCCACTTCCAGTACGGAGACCCCGCTCTCGGCCGACGCGACGTACAACATTCTGCAAGTTTCTGAAGCCGTAGCATTTAGCTCCCTTGAAGACTACATCCTCTTTACCCGGTTCACCAGTGCTTTTCGTAAGGATATATTCCTCATAATCTGTACCACGAATGGCTTGGACATTCAGCGTTAACGGAACATCCGAGGTCGCTTGAAGATGTGCAATGATAGCATGCAAATACGAGCCAGATGAGGACCCTGGATGTACCAAGAGCTCAGGAAGGCTTATCGCGGGTACGTCTACAAAGTTTGCGGGGTGCAGGAGTGGGGCATTATGGAATGGATTAAAGGTTCCATATGAAGAAGTGGGGAGGTCGTCGTCGAGCTCGCCTGGAACGGGCTGCATGATATCCCACGACTTTTCAACCATAAGACGTTCAAGCTCGCCGGTCGTGATGACACAGTCCACGTCGCGTGTCGAGTACATGTCGTTGTAAAAGTCAGTGCGAGAAGCCTCAAGTTTCTTATCATAGCAAGGCATTACTGTGACATGATAAATCTCACTCGGCCTATAGGACGGATCAGAGACGTTGAAAGGATATCATCAATAAATACGTACGCCTTACCCCAACGCCCACTCATCCAATTTTTAACCAACGTGCCCATAACTTGTTGTGGACTCTTCGTCCGTGAGATAAATGGGAGCATTTCTGAATGTGCCTTTTCGGCATAACATATCCATCCTGGACATGCGCTTGCAAGCATTGGTAAACCTTTTGCACTTTCGCCAGCCGAGCCATCAGTCGCCTCGCTTTTCGATTCCTGCTTGGCAGCATGCCACCGCTCCTCAAATTCGGCTACATGCTCCTGAAGCACAAGATGACGAGCGAAAGTCGTGTCAAAAACAAAGGCAAACCCAAGAGATTCTGTACAGAACGCACGAATACGGCGAAGGATCTGTCGTGGAGTTGGGTTTTGTGTGGATGATGATGCTGTTGCCGCCGCAAGCGACGCAAGGGTCTGGGGAGATATTGAAATGACAGGGATTTTGTAAGGATCAGAGGTGGGCACGAATGACGTGGCGTCTAACACTTTCTTGTTAGCTTCGAGAAAAGTCAGAACTTCAGTGTGTGACTGGAGAGTAATAAGGACAGATTCGGCCGAAGTAATGCAACCACTGGGTTGTACATTGATATCATTACGCGGTCGAAGATAAGGGAAAGACGTACGAACACGCAAGGCAATCATTCAAATTTATTTGAGCTTGCTCCAGCTTCTTCACTGGGGCAGGAGACGGGTCTTTGTCATCTTGTGTCACCTCATAGTAAGCACCATTCTGGTCAATTTGAATCGTAGTCTGGGTAAATCTGTTATTAGTGAGTTGTAAAAAGATATCAAAAGGTGACATATGCATACTGCAGCAGCACCTGGACCCTTTTCTTGCCCTGGAGAGTTAACCTGCGTTACGGGTTTGATACAAGCCTGAGATGGCGTGATGAAATCATTAAGATCAGTAAGCGTCTAAGAATGTAATTATATTCAGCTTGTAATTCATATCGAGAAATATGTAGACCTACAAGAGCACTAGAAAATGCCATGGATGGAGGAAAGGTTAGTCTAGGTCAACATCGGATATCGGTGAGCCCAGACCGAAATAAAAATAGAAGTTTTGTTCCTCACCGCACGTGACAGGACAAAAATATCGACTTGAAATTCATTGTCAACGGTTGAGTGCTCTCTCGAGTCTTAGCGTTCGCTCCTGTTCACGGTGTAGCCTTCAAGTGACTGCGTCAGGTTGTTAATCTGATCCCTATCATCAGACTCAGTACTCCCTAAAGTATCAGAAACTTAGAGGCTCACGCTCCTTTGAGCAACATATGACTTGGACTCACTGTACATGCTTCCTTGCCCTATTACTTATGATCTTAATGATAATAATTCATCTGCAGGTTGATAATTTTCGATCTGTTTTGGTCTCCCTCTCCTCCGGTGCAGAGAAAGTCTGAACAGCTAGTATTAACATTAGTTCTTACACGCGTTGTTTAACGCGTTAGGCGGAATGCTTTTGCCCGAAATGTGACAGGTCGGAATTGCAACCGACGAACCAGTTGGACTGTCGTGTACCATGAGAGTTTACTATCTGTGACTCTTTACGCAGAGTGAACTCGGCGGAAACCCAACCACTACAGCGTGCACCCCTTACCTGGTGGATGAGCTGGTCACTGATGGGTTGTCGCAAGCTGTCTATCTCCGCTGAGTTGTGTTTTCCGTTTGTTTAGTGCGTCAAAGCATGAAGCAGGATATGAACGCATGACAAAAGTTTAGTTCCTTACCAGCCCATAATCACAGAAACTTCTTGATGAAAGGAACTGGTGATCATTCTACCCGACAATTTCCGCCCTTTCATCCCTCTTTTAATTTCTAATGCAGCTTGATCAAACCCCAAGCATGTGGACAGTCCTATTCACATATCGACCAAGATTGTCTCCCTTACATAGTCTCTGAAAACATTTATTTTATGTGAAGTAGGTCCGATGCTAAGGATATTGCTGGCTAGATGGATGCAAGGTAAACCTACGTATGTAATTTGCATAATCCTATACAAGGTCCGTGAAGATAGCGCTGGAGTTAGAGCCAGTTGGATCGGTTAGGAAAACAGTCGACTTCTACGATCCGATCGAAATGCTTGCTTATTGAGATAACGAAGTTATTATAACATCTTACGTAGTGTGTCTTTCCTTGATGACCATCAACTAAATAACACGAGTTTCAAACTTCTGCCTTTCAGCTTCCGTCATGACTTTTCTTGCCTCAAGTACGACCGCTCTGACCCGCTTTCTGGCACGTTCTTTTGCCTCGTTGCATAATGTGCCTCCACCGAACAAGAGGTAGAGTTTGTCGCCACTTTAATTTTTAGCGATGTACTAACCGGATTTTCCTAGTCCCACAGGTACGTTGTATAGCTTACAGGTCACCGCCGCACACCCACGCTGAACAGAAATCCAGCCATAGTATTGATGAACATGGGTGGCCCCGAAACTGTCCGTTGATTGCTTCAACTCCAACATGCTAGCTTGACATTCCCTGCAGGTTTCAGAAACTCATGACTTCCTCAAAAACCTTTTTTCTGACGGTGACCTCATCCCGTTACCGTTTCAGCGCGTTCTAGCACCCTTGATTGCGCGTCGACGGACACCACAAATAGAGAAGCAGTACCAAGACATCGGTGGTGGATCGCCAATTTTGAGGTGGACGAAGTTACAGGGCGAGGGAATGGCGAAGCTGTTGGATGAGCTGCACCCTGAAACAGCCCCTCACAAGGCCTATGTAGCTTTTCGGTATGTTCGCCCTATGACCGAACAAATGTTGGCGGAAATGAGGGAAGACGGAGTGAAGAGGGCAATCGCATTCACGCAGTACCCACAGTACAGTTGCAGTACGACTGGGAGTAGTCTGAATGAGATATTTAGGAAAGGGAGTGCGCGTCACACTGGGGATATCGAGTGGAGCGTCATAGATCGATGGGGAACCCATCCAGGGTTTGTTGAGGTACGCTTTCTTTCAAACACTTGATCTATCAAATAGGAAAACTACCAACTACGAACAGGCTGTAGCACAAAATATTGAGGCTGCTCTCGCCAAGTTTCCTGCTTCTACTCGGAAAGACACTGTTCTACTATTTTCAGCACATTCGTTACCCATGTCTGTTGTCAATCGCGGCGATCCTTACATCCTCGAAGTTTCGGCATCTGTATCTGCCGTCATGGATAGGCTCAGGCATAGCAACCCCTACCGTCTGGTTTGGCAATCTCAGGTGGGTCCATCAGCATGGATGGGCATGCAGACGGGGAAGGCGCTTGAGGGTCTGGCTCGGTTAGGTAAAAAGCAAGTTGTGCTAGTTCCCATCGCATTCACCAGTGATCATATTGAAACATTGTACGAAATTGATTTGGAGTATGCCGAGGAGGCACGCGCGGTGAGAAGCTCTCTCGTCATGAAACACAGAAGAAAAGAATTGACCTCCTTTTCCCCCTTGGCTACGGCAGCATGGCATGGAAGTTCACCGTGCGGAGTCACTTAATGGATCACCGGTGTTTATTCGGGCATTGGCCGATATCGCTGCTCAACACTTGAAGGGATGTGGGGCCGGGAAGGGTCCAGTTAGTACACAATTCTGTCTACGGTGCCCGGGATGTACGAACGCGACATGTGAGCAGCAAAAGACGTGGTTTGGACGTGGAGGTCGCTAGTAGTCTGTATAACGAACCGAATGTCGCGCCCTGTTATATAATTCCGAAGGCAGCCCCACTCAAAGCTTAGTATAAACCTCTGTGATGATTCCTTAACTGGTTGCTGAGTCATCCATTTCCGACAACATCTTGCTTCTTTACGCATTGGCGCGCGCTCGAAAACTCATATAAGTCTTGAAGCGTGAAGTTCAATACTCCATCGTTATCGTTCCTGTCTTCTCTCATATGGCCCCTACCACCGTTGTTTCTTGCCCAGGCAAGGTTCTGGTCTCGGGCGGTTATCTTGTGCTTGATCCTAAGTACTCTGGCACCGTGGTGTCTACGTCGTCCCGATTCTACACAGTCATCCGGGAAGATCCCTCTCTGGGCGCAAATATTATCCGTGTGAGATCCCCACAGTTCTCCTTTGCGACCTGGGAATACTCTGTCTCGACAACTCAAACTACCACGAAGTTGGAGGAGGCGCCCACCAAGTACGTTGAAAGCAGTGGGTGTTGTCTTGTGTGTATCTCACGAAAATAAATTGTACTGCAGTACCAGCAAGAACAAATTTGTTTACCTAGCTCTACGAATCACGCTTGCACTGATCGCTGAAATCGGCGGAATTCCATCGGTGAACACTTCGCTGGCCAAAGGTCTCGACATTGCAATCGTTGGAGACAATGACTTTTACTCGCAAAGAGAAAAGGTTGGAACGAAGCTTAATGTCGAGCTCAGGATTGAAAAACATTTTTGAATAGCTCGCTTCACTGGATCTCCCGCGAACTCTTGGCTCCCTCAGTCAAATCCCTCCTTTTACCTTAATTGGAGTCCCGCTATCCCAAGTACACAAAACGGGACTTGGATCCTCTGCAGCCCTCATCACATCTCTCGTCTCTGCTCTGCTAATTCATTTTTCAAGCATCCCCGTGGACACTTTCTCCGTTTCTTCTGGCGACGGCCGCTTGCTAGCCCACAACCTCGCACAGTACGTCCACTGTTACGCTCAAGGAAAGGTCGGCAGTGGTTTCGATGTCGCTGCGGCCGTATATGGCAGTCATATCTACACGCGCTTCAATCCTGCAGTACTGAATGGATTGATGAATGAGGAAGCAGTGAGTCCCAGTAAAGTCGTATGTATCTGAGATCACCAACGTACGAGTATCAATTTTCTATTCAGTTGCGCTCTCAACCTCTTCTTCCGATACTTTCTTCCTCCAACAAAGCATGGGATTATACCATCAAACCGTTCAAGCTGCCGCCCCTAACGAGGCTTATGCTCGCTGATGTCGACGCGGGCAGCGATACACCCTCGCTCGTGAGCAAGGTAGTCAAATGGCGGACAGAAAATCCTGAACAAGGTATGACATTCCTTTCCACTGCCACTATGCAGTAGTTGGCGCTGTGTGGCGTGGGTCAAACTTGGGCTGACAGTGGACACCTGTTTTGTTCTAGCGCTTGCGTTATGGACTGATATGGATAGATTGAATACGAAACTAGCGGAAACGCTCGCTGATCTGTCAGAACTCTACGAAAAGGATCCGTCTAGTTATACCACTGCAGTCAAGTATATTGCCTCCTTGCAACCAATACAGGTTAGTCTGCAGATTCTTGTTGTTGGAAGGACAAGTCCTTAATGATATCTTTTTTCATAAGTGGTCAGCCAATCCCTACCAACCCGAAGAAGAAAAGCCTATTATCACGAAGTTCTACGATGCCCACAAGATTTCATGGGTATTGCCTTTTATGATTTTGTATGCCCTGTCATCTACTTATCACCGCATCTATCTAGGTCATTCGCACCAGAATGAAGAGAATGGGAGAGCTGTCCGACGTCCCTATTGAGCCGACGGAGCAGACCAAACTTCTTAACTCTTGTGTATCTCTTGCCGGTGTCATCGGAGGCGGCGTTCCTGGCGGTGTGTTGATTTTGTCTTCTTCCTAAGGTGCCGGAAAACTCATGGGTGATATATGTAGCCGGTGGATACGATGCCATTTGGCTCTTCGTATGTGATCCTGTTGACTCGTCGCCAGATATTTCTCCTGTGCAGCGCGTGGAACAAGCGTGGAGCGAATACACTGAGCTCGATGTGTCCCCTCTTTCCGCGAAGGAGAGTTTTGCAGGTGGAGTATGCGTTGAGAGCGTGGACGCAGTCGTAGGTTTGGCGGCGGTGACGGCTTTGCCATCATAGATTTGTGGTTGGCATGAATTTTGGACCATTGATTTTACTTCATATATATACCTTTGCTGATACCCGATATACATTGTACGTGTTCTTCATTCGTAGATATTAAAGGGTCTAGATATGTCCCAAATTTTGTGGTTTACCAGGACATAGAGATTAATTTGAACATCATAAGACTATTGATTGCTCAGTCGATTGAATGCATTTTGAGTTGTCACATAAAACTGGACATGGGAAGATAACCCATAAGAACGCCTTGTCGCTTACGAGCTCGATGAAGGTCTGTCCAGAGTCATAACACTCAACTTGCGCAATTCACACAATAAGAATTATCGGTCGATTACTCTAATGTATCCAGTTATCGAACAAGGTCTAGGTGTGGTGCATGCTCGGTGACGTAATTACAACCAATCAATAGCAATTGATCTGTTAAGAAGTAAGAGCGTCCAGCTTGTCTATTAGCTTGTTACTATGTTACTATTGTGATATCTACCTCTGCGAAGTAATAGCTATGGACAAATCGGTTGAGATAAGCTACGGTAGACCTAAAGTACTATCTAAAAGGGGCAAGTGGGGTAGCATCGAAACCCCTGTGGGGAAAGCTTGCCACCACTGCAATATAAATACATTCTGTTGTGCAATGCCGAAAGAAACAAGGTAAAAATAACCCCTAAGATCGTAGTTGTTATTCTAGTAGAACTGGTTACTCGGAGTCCGTCACGTGTAATGTGCCTGCGCCGCCAAAAAGTCTATTTTTCCTTGTTTATAATACCCCAGTTCGCCCAATAGCGACAGGTAGGGGGTTTTGCCCAATTAGTTGTCTTACTTATACTAATTTTCACCACCTAGTACATCTGTCGGTATCTAGCCGCGCACTCTCGCTCGCCGATCTTCGACATCATCTATGTGTACATGCATGATCCCAGAACTAGTGAGGTTAGATATTCTGTAACCTCCCTATTACAAACATATCCTCGGCTCGCCTTTCGCGGACCACGATTTTCCAAGAGCAAGGAAGAGCGAAATCACCATTGCCACGACGCCAAATGTTACACAAAGGACAGCAGGAAGCTTGGCGCGACCATACCATGGAAGTTTGGCATCTAATAATTTGAAGTAGCAAGCCGCGGGGAATATGTATGCGAGCGCTGTTGCAGAGACACCGCCCGTGACTTCAAGCATGACACCGAGATCACATGTTATGAGTGCAACTATAGAGGTAGAATGAGCATATGTCAAACATCCAAGGGGTGAAAAAAAATACTAATGAGGGAGGCAAACAGGATGGTTGTTGTGAAGAAGATATGCCGTTGTTGGTTGAAGGCCTCATGCGAGAAGAAGTAGTTCTCGATGACCTGAAGAGGTTATTTACCACGGAACGTAGCTATTGACAGAAGGGAGTCTACCTCTCGACACACAAACAACTCTAGAGGTAATGTAGTGAACATGTTCAAGCCAAAACAAAAACGTGCGACGTTTATCAAGACGTCATTCTGGAAGATGAGATGAGAAGTGAGTCAATAGATAGCTCTGCATAAACATGACAATTACCGAGGCGAAGTTATTTAAAATGTTTCCTTGCGTCTTGTTGGTGAAGACCATGTATGCTGACACAGCCAGCGTTGTGCAACACACAAGCGACACGAATGTCGAAATATGCGTCACTTTCGCAAAACGGTCAAGAGTGGGTGTACGAAGACTTCCGTAGATGAGGAGGGTGTTGTGGTGGCATACTATGAAGACAGATGAGTCATGTATGAGTAGCCGCGAAGTATTCTTACCGAAAGCGAAGCTTATCACACCGATTGCTTGGAAAATGCCAGGTCGGACGATAGTGAAACGTTTTGATGGGTCCCCTCTGAGCTCTGACGATGTATGTGGACCTTCGACAATGACGGACACGACAATTATGACCATGCCAATGAGGGCAATACCAGAAGCTCGAGCAAGTTTGTGGATGTCACGATATAGAGAGAGGGGGTAAGATACACATGCTGTACAGAGAGCAATGATGAACTGGCGGTTAGTAAATAATTTGAGAACGGGGATCGTATAGAGGTTGGGGAATATCGAACGAATGACGTGCGGTATAGTATCGCCAATGATGATGCCGAAAGCACACATGCCTGTACTCGATTAAAAAAGGTCCAACTCGGCGGAAGGTGCCTACCTCCAAAAGCAAAAGCGAACTGAAAAATCGAGACAGCAGCTCGACCGCTAGATCCAAAACAGTGGTCCATGATCTCGATGTAAGAATGTCTACCACTGAGTTTTGCGTTGATGACAATGAGACGGATTGTCCAGTCTGTGACAGCACACAGGACCGTGAGGAGAAATAACCCGGTGAAGAAGCCAGCTTGGCTGACTGCATAAGGCAAGCCTGTGTGGGATGCTCAGCCAAAGACGAACTTGAAAACGGATCGCAAAAGTACCGATTATGCCTGCGTATAGTCAGTGTAAAGTTTTCCATGGAACTTTCAGCAGACTTCACCTGCTCCAAGGATCGAGTTTGCCATGTTGGCAATAGAGTCCAACAGGCTGCCCCCTGCAGTCCTCTTCTTTGCCAACTCATCCAAGTCATAATCACAATCTCCGGACATCTCGTACCTATTTGGAGCACCTGTACTTTGTCTCCGAGTCGTGTCTACAAGCCCAACGAGTAAAGGCATCGTCTGATCTGAGCGCCCTCGTGCTGGTATGCTTTCGACATCGGTATTTCCGTCCAAATCGTCAGAATCCAGTTCAAATTCTACACAGAGAATACGGTGAATTTGTGATTGCAGATGACCTACAGAATAGGACGGGACACGTACACACCTGCTTCACGACTGGCAAAAGTTGACCGCAGCGGCGGCGCGATAATCACAGGCTCTTCCTGGAACCTTACAGTATGATCTGACCGCGCAAGTAATATGTTCTCATTCACAGAGTCATCATCGTCACTCTCAACGGAGAAAATGGCATGATTATGGCGACTAGCAGATCCGAGGAGTGGTTGGGAATGTTCTGCATCTGCTGGGAGAGTTCTCTCCTTTCTCGCAGGTTTTAAAGGCATGATGAACGAGTGGATACAATGACCATTGAGAGCACAGCGAGCAAGGTAAAACGTGAGCTTGAAATACAATCACGTGCTATATAGAAGAAAGTCAAAAACAGAGGGCGGTCTTACTATACTTAGCTCTATCAGTTCAGGGTACCTCATATGCCTTTTCACATTGTCTATGTTGGCATGCAAATGATGGTAGGTAGTTCAAATGTTCAAGTCTCTGCCAAGACGATACGATCCACGTGGACGATTTGATGTACAAACGCCAAGAAACGATCGCTTCTATCGAGATGTCATTTTGTTCAGTCTCCATTCTGTGGTCTTCTTGACCCTTTGACCTCGAGTCTCCTTCCGTCGTTACGTCGCAAGTCGTTGCGAGCAGGCTATTTCCATTTAGTGCGACTATCTTAACGCCATGACCTGCTCACTATATAGCTCCTTGATGCTCCTTTTCACGTTCTCTTACGCCTTTGCCAATCCCCAGGCGTCTGTCGAGCAACTAGCAGCTGATTATGGGCTATCCACGAGTACATCCTTTCCCTTTCCAAGTGCAACGCAAAGTACACAAGATACTCAGAAACTTCTTGTACAAGATTGGTCACTTGGCAAAGGGGTAGTCCAAACTAATCCTAATAACCTTGCCTTTGTCACGGACCCCTTTCCTACGAAGCCAGTAGCCATCGGTACTACCAAGGATCTACGAAAACCTGTCCTGCAAGTAACTTATCCCAAAGGCAGCTATTCGTCAGAAACTGGAGGTGCCCAGTTTTACAACTTGTGGAATGCCACAGCGGGATCGAGATTCCAGACGATGATGGTATCATACGAAGTAGCGTTCGACAACTATTTCGACTGGGTCAAGGGCGGCAAACTTCCTGGATTACGGGGCTCTACGAAGTCGAACTTAGGAGGGTGCAGCAGTGCCAAAGCATCGGCCACAAATGATTGTTTCAGTATCCGACTTATGTGGCGCAACAGCGGAAATGCCGAGAGTATGCTCATTCGAACTTGATGCAGATGTTCTTCTGAATTGGGATTGTAGTATATGCCTCCATACCTACTTCAAACGACCTTTGCAACCAACCCGGAGTTAGCTGCGCCTCCGATGCAACAAGTCTGCAGCGAGGTTCATTTGGCTTTACTAGTGGCCAGTATGTGTTGTAAAAAATCGCATACAGGCTTAGTGCTTATGACTCACAGATGGAATCGTATTACTCTTCTCATTCGCCTGAACAATCCCCAGAATGCCAATGGAAACATCCAAGTCTAGTTCGTCATTGTTTTTCCAAGATGGGCTGGTGTTTGATATTTCATCGCACAGTTTCAATGACCTCTTGGCAATCAATCAACAAAATTTGCAGCTTCGGACAAATGCGCAAGTCTATCTGAATGGATTATACTTCTCGTATGATCTCCCGATTAAGACTCTCTTCCTTTAGCTAATAATACCAAAACAGGACTTTTTTTGGAGGTAGTTATCGTCTTCTCCATTAAATGTCGGGCACTGACATTTTGATTTCCAGGATCCGATAAAAGCTGGGCAACACCAAACACCACTCATACGTATTTCCGCAATATCATCTTGTATGGCAGCAGCGACACCTCAAATTCCACAGGAAAAGTGACTAATAGCGCATCACACTTCATCATTAACATACCTAGCGCCGTGAATCTTGTTATGTCAAGTATGGCGGCCGCGATGTGTACACATTTCTTCCTATAAATTATAGGTTTTCTTGTAGTGTAATCTTGTATAGGAGCAGCTGTCCGCCTTTTTGTATCGTGTTTCAAGCTCTAATGTTTTCCGTACACTATATTTATCGCACAAAGGTCATCATGTAGTTACTCCGTTTGCTCAAGCATTAATACGAGCATTGTATCAACTGGAATTCAATACTCGTTACACGTGAATGGAGGAAACATACATACACAGTCAGAAAGGTGTAATAACACGTGACAAAACGTTCCACGATATCAAAAACGTCACTTTCTCCCTCAACCTCTAGGGGCAGGTTCCCATTATTGCATTCAATTTCCATCAGACTATCTTTTATTAATATGTATCGCCTACACGCTCTCCTACTCTTTCCTCTTACTTCTATGCCGATTATGTACGTTGCGAGTCAACAGACTTCAGTCGAACAAATCGCTGCGCAATATGGCCTTATGTCCAGCACGACTCTACCATTTCCTAGCGCTACACAAAGTGCACAGGATACAGACTCACTCATCGTATCAAGCTGGTCTCTTGGAAAAGGCAGAATTCAGGACAATCCAGATCATCTAGCATTCGTCGACGATCCCTTTCCAAACACAGCCGGAGCAAATTCCACTGCCCCAGTACTCCAAGTCACATACCCGGAGGCCAGCTTCGGCTCCCACAACAGTGGTGTACAGTTTATCAATCTGTGGAATGCAAGCGACGGATCCTCCTTCCAGTCCATGCTCCTTTCTTACGAAGTGGCTTTTGATGCTGGCTTCGACTGGGTAAAGGGGGGGAAACTCCCAGGATTGCGTGGTGGTTTAAATTCTACTGGTTGCAGCGGTGGTAATCAGGCGGACGGAAAGGATTGCTTCAGCACACGTTTAATGTGGAGAAAGGACGGAGAGGGAGAAGGTGTGTATCCATGATTCTCAAGCTATCCCATTTCTCACCAGACAGATTCCAGTCTATGCATACATACCCACACCAAACAATTTATGCTCTTCGGACGGTGTCATTTGCAACTCAGACTTCGGGACCTCTCTTCAGCGTGGCGCTTTTGGTTTCGTCAGTAACCAGTGAGCAGCTTTTGCAATTTGGAAAGGTTGCAACCTCACGTCAGACCAGATGGAATAGAATTACCCTTCTCGTTCGCTTGAACAACCCTCCCAACGTTGCCAATGGCAATGTTCAACTCTAGTTTGTCACTCTCTCCCAAATACCTCCTTAACAATCGGCTGATTGATACGGCTTTCCAACCCAGTTACAATGATCTGAAGGCCATCGATCAACAGAATCTCCAAATCCGCAGTAGTTCGTCGGTTAATGCGAACGGCCTATTCTTTTCGTGAGTCTGAATCATCCTGGTTAGTAGTTCTTCATCGAACGGTTATTGTGCAATTATCTAGGACCTTCTTTGGAGGTGACTGACAAATTTTATCATCGTACCGCATGTTCTCATCTTGTTTCACAACAGGCTCTGACGAAAGCTGGGAAACACCGACAACCACCCACACGTATTATCGTAACATCCGTTTGTATGGTGGAAGTGCAGCGTCCAACCTGACTGGCCAAGTTGTCAGCGCCGCTGATCGCACAGTATATATCCAAATAAGCATTCCTGTTCTTTGTCTCGCTACTATTGGATGGGCCGCCGTGTTACTCTAAGAGCAATTGTCCATGGATTCACGTCACTTATATCATATCACCAAGGCAATCGGGTGTAGCGCATACAGCGCGAGGACTCATCTCACGGACTTTTATGATACTCAATCCCAGTTCTCTTGTATTTTCCTCGAAATCTCCTGCCTTAGTTTGTACATCCTCAAGTCCTTTTATTCTGGATTGTTTGTCTGCACTGTGATACATACGGGCTTCGTGTTACATGTTGAGGTTCGTTACCTGTATCACTTGTTTTCGTGGACACAAATTCGAACAGGCTGGAGACAGGCCATCACTCGTCAGGTCTGTTTGGGAGGGGTTATTTTATGGAAAAAATCCACACCTGTCAAAGTACTGAGTACCATTGGTCGAAAACAGTTCTGAGTTACAAACTGAGGACCAGCGCTGAACTTCTAATCCTTGTTCGTAATGCAAGAAGCTAGTGAGTGTCGAAGTACAAGACGCTGAGCATCCTGTCGCGCTGCCTTAATTTGGATGCCGAACAGATTTTTTTGGATTGATGGTTGTCATTGTTCTAAGGAACCTTGTTTCGTATCTCGGACTTATATCTAAAATTTCCCTTGTGCTCCACATTCTCTTCCCCTTAAAACAGCGATCTGTATTTCTATTTTTCGTGAAAATCACATCACTACCCTCATTCGCCGTATTGCTCGTCCTCAAGCTCACAACGGACATTCCCAAACACTCCTTTCAACAGCTTCCAAAGCAAAGAATATTAACTACGATATTATTTGTACCTCTCAATGACCTATCCACCCTCATCATCGGAGCTTCCTTATCACTCTAGAAGTCGAAATTCGAGCTGGGACCTCTTAGGAGGGATCAAAAAACTCGAGCATTCGTACGAAGAATTTGACACACGGAATTCGAGCCAGGCCCACCTAGTCTATGCTGACGGAGACATGCCCAGGAGCAAGGTAAGCCAGATTTATAGAAATATCGTTTTAAATGTACACGTGGATAATTAATGAGAAAATTGCAACGTTGTCAGTTTCTGAAATTCTATAATTATCTCTTGAACGTGTCGATTGTGACGCGCTGGTTCCTATTTATTGTTCCTGTACTGGCTTTGCTTTGGATACCTGGTATACTCTCACTTACCGTCTTTCCGAAAACCACCGTGAGTCGAAGCCTTCGAGCGATTTCATCAAACAGTAATCAATAATTCTGCTAGATATGGGATGTACGACTGTTGTGGTGGAGTGTGTGGCTCAGCGTAGCATGGGGTGGTTCGTTTCCTTTGTTCTTCGTGGAGAAAACCTGTGTTGATCGACTGCCATAGGATGGTGGACAGCACTCGCCTTCTCGTAAGTTTTCCAACTTTACTATTAGAACCGCACGCATAATCATGACGTGATGTTGCTGTTCTGCAGCCTCATGGTTCCATCTATATTAAGATTTACCATAGGCTTTGTGGCGGTGGGAACACGAAGATACATTGACTGGATGGCAGTTCTACACAGGTCGGTCACCTTGTGACAAAACAGGTTATAGTTGTTATTCTAAACTTATTCGCAGATATATCGCACTCTTTGCTTGGACACTCACTATTTGGATTTCGTGGGGGCCTCTCATTGATGACAAACAGACTGACGAAGCCGGTAACAAAAGCACTCAGGCTTCTGATACAGCTGCGCGTTTGCTCTTTGCATTCTTTCTTTGTTCCGCAGCCCTCTTGTTTGAGAAATTCTCTATTCAATGGATTGCTGCGAAGTTCCATGAACGTTCTTATGCCGGTCTGTTTGTTGTTGTCATAACTGGTCCGAGAACTAAGATTTGGCGCATGACAGAGCGCATCGCCGATCAAAAGTTTGCTGTGAAGTCCCTGGTGACTTTATATCGCAACTCAAAAGATATAGTAGGACGATCGGGTGACCCCCATGATGAGCCGTTGAAGAGAGGGTCCGTTGATGCCAAACGATTCTTCAAGAAGTTCAGACAGGGCGTACGTATGGCTGCCACTACGACCACCACGGCGTTAGGAAATGTCGCTTCGGAAATAGCAGGAAGGTAGTAATGGCCTAAAGTTGTTTTTCATTTTACTCACGCGATCGTCGCACAGCTCTGTCCTCCAACCTAACTCTCCTCAGGCAATGGTCAAAACTGCCTTGGAATCCACCAATAAATCGAGATTGGTTAGTTCGAAGAGCGATCTCCATCATTGCTTCGAATTATGACAAATTCACTTTAGCTTGCCCGTCGGCTTTTCTACTCTTTTGCAAAAGCCGATGCAAAATATCTCCTCGTAGATGACATCGCGCCTTACTTCGCAACATCCGAGGAAGCGGACCACGTCTTCGCAATTTTTGACAAGGACATGAACGGAGATGCATCTCATGATGAAGTCGAAATGGCTTGCCTGTGAGTATAAGCCTTTTGGGCACCCCACTGTGCCAGACAGCGGCTTTGTCGTGTCGAAAAGCGATTCAAGCTCATCATCGTCATCGCGCTAGGGAGATCCATCGCGAACAGCTATCTATCGAGAAGTCTATGCAAGACCTCGACAGCGCTGTGGGACGTTTGGATAGTATCTTGATGAGCGTTTATACTGTTATTGCTCTCATCATCATTGCCGTCGCATTGGTGTGTCTCTGCATGCGCTTGCATAGTCCATTATTCCAGGTTGTTCCTGACGCAAGGTTATCATTTTTCAGGAAGCCCAATTCGCTACTATGGTCACGGGTGCCGGAACTCTTATCCTTGGTCGGTGCCTGTATCTGGGACCTTGAATCTCGTTGATTTCATGTTGTCATTGTTATTAGGTCTGAGCTGGCTCATTGGGGGTAGTTTACAGGAGGTCCTCGCAAGCATCATTTTCCTTTTCGTCAAACATCCATTCGACGTTGGCGATCGCGTCTATATCAACAAAGAGAATTATACTGTTAAAGAGATTCGTCTCCTCAGCACGGTTTTCCTTGATTCCAACAACACTTTTGTTCAAGCTCCTAACACAGTATTGAATACACTGGTATGTTACTTCTTTTTTCAAATCCGTTGTTATTCATTTCCCATTCCAGTTCATACAAAATATTCGCCGTAGCCCACAAGTAAGTCAGAATACGCCGTTCAACCCCTCTTCTTATCGTAAATGCAGATGTCGGAGACGTTCACGTTTGATGTGAGTTACGCCACCAGTTTCGAAGATTTGGAAAAACTGCGCGAGAGGATGCTCGCCTTCGTCAAAACAGAGCGGCGTGATTATCAACCTGCCTTTGATGTCGTTGTCAAGGGTTGGGATAAGTTTCGCCTGTTCAACTGAATCATTGCTCATTAATTACACAGACTTCCCGGATCAAGAAAAGCTAACTCTGTCAGCTGATATAAAATATAAGAGTAATTGGCAGCAAGGGACTTTAAAAGGTTCGGTCAATGTGGCTTGGTATATTGATTGCTCATCCCCAATCGTAGCAAGCCGACGAAATAAGTGGATATGTGCTCTAAAGACAGCATTGGTTGAGCTCAAAATTTACGGTCCCGCTGGCAATCCCGATGAACCACCTCCTCCAACGCGATACACAAAGGTACCTTACGAGGAATTCAAGGCCAAAGAAAGTCAAGCAACAGAAGAAGATGTAAGCTTATTAAAAACAACCCCTCATGAGTGGCAACTCGCGAGCAAAAATTCTGTAATTGGTATGTGATATTTATGGTCTCTCGGGACAAGTCAAGACGTGATCCTCTCCAGTTGATCAATCCAGGAACGTTTTTGGAGAAGCTAATGAGGTTTGTGTCCACGTTCCCGATACCGAAGCATGCATTCACATCTCTCATCAAAGCTCTACATGACAAGCTCAAGGAACCTTTCTGGGAACACGGTAGCGACCTGAGGCAGAAATCTTCAGTATACGAGACGCCCTTTTCTACCGTTGACTAATAGGGCAGACAACATCGGAACGCCGACAAGGCATTAGCTGATACGAAGTAACCGTCACATCATAATAATGCATTGCCATATATACCACAAAAGGCCTGGTTGCCAGCAAAAAATTGCGATTTCGGTAGATGAAATTCCATCGGATTAGATACAAAGTATTCTCATTTAGGCCCTGGTTGGTTTTTTGATCGCCAGCGCAGTCCGCACATGAACATCCAGGAGTTTATACTACACACGATATCGGGGGCGCTTGATACGTTATTCTATGGACGCCCTCTTATAATATGCTATACTATCCAAGCATGTCAAGCATATGTTTTTGCCGTCTTTTTCTATCAGTTTTGAGAATTGAATGAGACATGGTTCTATCTCATTCTCCAAATTGACCTCAAAGTTATGAAGCGATTCTTGCCGGGTTTCGACTTGTAACGGGCTGGCCTAAGTTTCAGTCGAGTTGTGCTGGTTTGCCAAAATGCCCGTGACAGTGAAAGACAGATCACATTAACTCCTATCATGTTCTGAGGATTGTTACAGGTTTCAGAATACTGATCTTGCAACTTGTTCTCCGAGTCCATAACTATTTGGAGGGAGATTATTGAGCAGGCAAAGGCCAAGGTGTCAGTTTCCAATCAATATCGTAAAATGTCGCTTGAGGGAGCTGTACCCGCAAGCACTGAGCATTCAGCAATCCGGTATAATTTTAGCTCATGAAGATTCAACGTTTCTTGTGCAAGTCAAAATCATTACTATAGTTGAAGCAGTTTTGAAAAGGTCGTTAGACCATGATGACATTCTTGAAGTTCCGACAGTGAGATCAAGAAATTTCAATACAATCGAGATTAATGCAAGTGAAAGATAGGTATTACACGTTCCAGCCATTAGCTTGTTGCTCAGGGCTGCCCCATCCAGCGCTGACAGCACCTCCACCCCAGGCACTTGTTGCGCCCCCATTGTTAGCAGGACTTCCTGAAGACCATGAATTGGGAGGAGCGCTTGCGCGAGATGGGCTTGTAACGCCTCCCCAGCCACTACCGCCGCCAGCTCCCCATCCTCCGCCGCCAGCGCCCGCACCCCATCCGTTGGTAGCAACCTGTCCATTAACTTGTGATTCAGCTCCTGTGAGCATATCCAACTCGGGCTGAGATTTGAGGCCGAGAATCAAGTTGGCTAATTTAGTTTGCAGCTCCGCCAGACCCTAAAGAAGTGGAGATGAACGATACGCATCTGAATACTGCATGGACATTGATCAGACCTTCATTACAACCTCTTGAGGACCCAAGCTTCCATCTGTCTCCACTTCAAAATAAAATCGTCTTGGCTGTGCATTGAAATCGAAAGGTTCGTTATCACGCGGTGCGTCCTCTTCCTGAGCATTTGCACTCAGCGGCCATTCTGCCCTTTCATCTTGTTCGAACCAATGTGTAGTATGCCGCAGTTTGTTATAAGGGTCGTACTCAAAAGCGACAGCAGAACATGGTGACCATTTAGCATGTTCCTTAGCGATGCCCTGTATTGTGGCGTTCAACACACGTTATGAAGATTTGCGAAGTAACGTTCCTTTTTCGCCACGCATCTCAGCTTGAGTTGTTGGCCTTTGCGTACTTTGCAAATCAAAATGGGGGAGGAACCATCATCTTTGAGACAAAGTTATAGTGGCATAGTCTTCATGTTCTAAAGCCAAAGACGAACACACCTTTTCCAACGGGTTTCCCGAAATTCTCACTGCGTTTTGCAACTTCCTCTCCACCCTCGGCATAATCTGCCCAGATATCACGAGTTCCAGCAGGAACAAGATCCAAATGATGACTGTTCACATCCATGGTGGAATCGTCATTGCATTGAACATTCAGGTACAGCATGAGAGAACACGAGTCGCAACCGGCAAGGCATGTGCAATCCTACACGATGCTGTTCAGATAGGATGAGATACGAAATTAGGTTGCTTACCCTCGTATTCCGTATTGCTTCATCACAGTTTGTGCTAATTAGAGGCACCATCCCTAGCCGATGTGCAATAAATTCATCTGGAAGAACAGTCGTATTGATTTCAATTTCAACCATGTCAATTGCTGATTTCGTGTTCAGAGAGAACAAGCAAACGTGACGGGATCCGTACCAACTGTGGGTATGTCCGCCATCATGACTCTGCGCAGAGAATTCGCGAAACTATAAAACAATGGTCCACCTCAACACATGGTCTGTGCAGAGATAAAGTGAGGTTGGGCCCACGCGAGATCGACATTTTTCAATACAAAGTTGACTCTATCTTTTTTGAGTTCACGTATGTGTACTGTGGGCTCGAGGTCTTCGTGTCCCTGCATTGAGTATGCAAGTAAATGGAATAGAATCGTTTTCCAGGGTTCCCGCCAATAACCCTAATTCCTAATAACTACAAACATATGATTACTTTCGGTGACAATCCAGAAACCTTGGAGAATACATAAGGTATGTTAACCAACGGAAAATGGAAGAATACACCTTGTTCTGGAACGGTGATCAGTTGTAACTGTGTTTGATTACTCAATTGGTGTTCTGATGGCATAAGGGTGTGTGAACACGTTCTGATACCAATAGATTGTGTCATGAATTAACTTCAAGTATGTAGGGGTATTGACTTGGAAAAAAAAATTCCAAAAGAAAAGTTAGTTGGCCCTGAGGCCTGAGCGTAGAACAAACATATAGGGCGAAAGTTGTCTTTGGCCTGATTCAAAGGTAATAAAACTGTCACTTCTCAGATGATACACATCCAATAATGTGGCGAAATCGAGTGATCTTCAGAGATTCAGACAAGGCACAAATGACTTGAGGAAGTTGTAAGTCAAGGACTCTTTCATTTGATCTAGTGGCGTCCGTCAACCGTTTTTTTTAGCGTTCGATGCGGAAGTCCAACGAATCGCTTCGATCTTCTCTTCAGGTGCTTGCTCAGTCTGATCGAAATGAGATCATCTTTCGGTCCGGAGGACATACCCGCCATTTTCGCATCCGAGGATGGACATCTACATGGGGAAGTACTTCTGTGTCAGTGTCAGTGGACTCTAGCCTCACAGAACCTTTGTGATCGTGCACTTCACGCCGACCCGGTGGGTAACCTGAAGCTTTGCTCTTCGAGTTGCAGTAGCTTCGTGGACAGAGGGTTTAGATGAAGGTTAGAGCCCGGCGCCCATAGTGTATGCCGAAGGAAGTAAAGCGAACATGCAAGACGAGGATCTCGGGTGAGAAAGTCTGCATGCGGTAAGAAGTAGAAACCGCGGGAACACCTCCCGCCGCGGAAATGTGAAAGGTCCGTCCCTCAACATCGTTTGTTCTGTAATAGCCCTGACCGTGATAAGTAAGTAGTATTGGAGGGTTCCGTGGACTGACAGCCATTCCCTTTGTGAGCCAAGTGCAGCATCTCCATATAAACGTGATCCAAAAGGGAATCCGCAAATATCTTTACACTCAACTACTAGCGGATGGCGTGGACTCCAGTACGGACGCTCGAGGAGAGTGAGTGGGTCTTGCTCATAGTTGTCTTCATGGACGACGAACCGATGACTCCTGGCAGCCGAGACTATTCTTTGCGCGCCTGGACACGTTCACGAAGTCGAAACTATCATTCTCGACGGACGGCCCCAACGTATATATAAAAATCTCTGGCCATCAGTGCGATCACTCTGGCTGTCTTCTGTCCAGAAATATAGGCACAAGACATACATCGTTTTTGGAGACAGACGATGCACCTACAATGAGGTCCACCAACGTGCCATTAAGGCTGCTGCACTCTTCCGCCATGTATATGACATAAAAAAAGGTGCTTTTTCTGTTATAATACTTGGATCTCTTGAATGAATGCTCTCTCGTTTGATCTTTAGGCGACCGGATTGGAATCTGTTCGCGCAACAATCCGGAATATCTGATCTCTTTTTGGGCTTCTCGTAGGTTTTGCGTGTAATTATCTGCAATGCAACATTGTAAACGATGCTCTCAGACTTGCTTGGTGCTGTTCCAGTTTTGACAAACGCGTATGTGCTTACAAACAATGTCGTCTACCAGCCTTGTTTACTATGCCCTAAACCAGATGGCTTCCCCTTGAACCTCTTCGTCACTGTCTATTCCATACAGACTGCAAGTTAATACTTCTTGACCAGGAACGCGCTGACAGGCTAGCCCCTGCCGTCTTTGATCTCCTTCGAGACACACCAGTCACGGGTTTCCTGGTCTTTGATGACCAAAACAACGAACGTGTATGGCAAGGGATGAGTTCATTCCACGGTGCCCTTAAAAATTATCATGGAAGCATTGCGGATGTTCTGGCAGTAGATCCCAAGATCACGCCTGAAGACAATGCTGTCATCATGTTCACCTCTGGTGTGCTTTCTCAGCAGTTAAAATTATTGCTCCTGTTGACAATTTTGCATATTGTAGGCACTACTGGCATGCCTAAGGGCGTATTAAGCACACAACGCCAATTCCTGTCCAATATTCTCAACGTAAGTCCACCCTTTTCTTGTCATACATAGAGAGTCATTACTTGTCGAAGGTCACGGTTGGAGGTGTAAGAGCCAGTTTACGCAGAGGCGAGGACTACCCGGACTTCAACAAGAAGGAAGAACCCCAGAAAGGTATCCTGGTTGCGGTGCCACTGTTCCACGTTACAGGCACTACCAGCTTCTCGGTTAGACCATAGCTTCCTCATCTATTGTTGACTTGACTCCTCAACAGATGATGGCGACTGCAACGGGTATGAAAATAGTTCTAATGTCAAAATGGGTTGTAGAAGACGGTAAGTCGTTCTTTGCATGGTATTAACCCTCGAATCCTAATCGCGAGCCGCCACATTAGCTGTGAGGTAATTGACACCCACCTTTGCTGCAACAGATAACGGTTAAATCCATAACTAGACTGATTAAACAGGAGAACGTCCGCGTGGCAGGGGGGTGAGTTACTTTAGACACTTAGGGCAGTCTCTATCTCATTGAAGACGTCTCAGTGTACCTGCCATGGTTGCAGATCTCACGGAAAGTTCGCTGGCTGGGCATTCTTTAGATGGCCTCCTGTTTGGAGGCTCTCCCGCGCCTGACAGCCTCGTTCCCAGAGCTCGTGCGGCGTTCCCCACAGCAATCATGTGCGACGAGCCTTGTATCCTACTTTACAAGTTAGTCTGACAATCATCACTCAGGATCCAAGGCTATGGCTTAACAGAGACAAATTCCATTGCAGTCTCAGTAAGTAAACACTCAAAGTCTTTGCTCATGACTGACATTGTTTCAGTTTGCTGGAGAAGATTATACTGCTAGACCCACTAGCACGTAAGTTGACTTGTCCGTGTTTTGCGTAGTCGGAACTGGCTTAATTTGTATATTTTAGTGGTCGAGCATCTCCCGTCAATGAGATCAAAATTGTCCATAATGGGGTTGTGATGCCGGCCGGCCATGTCGGCGAGGTTTGGCTGTACGTGATTTTTTGTCTTCAATCCAGCAATGCGACCGACGCAATAGTCAGGCGTGGTCCCAACGTTATGAAGTGCTATTGGCGAGAGCCAGGTGAGTTCAATGTTTGCAGATAAATCAATTGATGGGGTTGAAATTGGCTTGATGTTGACAGAGGCCACTGAAAAAGTTATTACTCGCGACGGGTGGTTGAAAACCGGTGACCTGGGATTTTTGGATGAGGAAGGCTTCCTATATATCAAGGATAGATGTTAATATTGCCAGATCTCTCCTCTAGGCGAAGTAATAGCTGACGTAATTTTTCTCTGCAGTGAAAGATATCATTATACGAGGCGGAGAAAACATTGTGAGTCGCATGGTTTATGTAATAAGTTTCGAACATCCGAATGTCTTTCAGGACTCCGTATCGGTGGAGAATGCCCTATATCAGGATCCTCGGATCTCAGAAGCCGCGGCAGTGGGTATTCCGGACGAGCGTCTCGGTGAGCTTGTAGCCGCTGTGGTTTCTGTCAAGCCTGCGTACCAAGGAAGCGTGAATGAGGCCAGCTTGATAGGACTCGCACGGAAACAGTATGATTCTTCAATGCGTCACATGAAGCCACGTTAACGCAATACGCTATAGTCTTCCTCGGTTTGCAGTCCCCGTGATGATCGTGATTTTCAATGAACCGCTCGGTGCGTGTCCTTGCGCTGTGTTCCATAAAGACATTCAATGACCCCGAATCTAGAGCACACACCATCAGGAAAGATTATAAAAGGAGAGCTTCGCAAGATCGCTCGCCGGCATTGGGAAGCCCGACGTCGTAATGGCACTGCCCGTGAACCCTTGGCAAATCTGTGACGACGAAAATTTGATGGACCGAATGTCAGTGCTGATCCGCATGGCAGCAGGGTAGTTGCTGGGACAGGGAGGAATCGCTATTTATTTGTAGGTATACTCCCTGGGTACTTGCGATTCATTTACGCATAGTTATAATGTACTATACACCTCACGATCTTTTGGATCCTCGCATCGTTGAGACGGCAATTTTCTGTGGCCTAATTTTGGACAATTACGTAAGGGATGCAGTTTTTCGATCATAGCTTCTTGTTAGTTTGAGGACTTAATTCTTGAGTCAAATGGCTGTTCATGATTGCGTTGGGACATATGCGCGCGTAACATGAGCAATGCAGGGCCCCAAACTCAGCCTCAAGGCGCCTCGGATCTTGCTTACGTCTCTCAGTTTCGCGCACACCTTGCTGAGGTCCGGGCACATCTAGTTGGTGTCGTTGGTGACGATCCTCCTCCTTCATTCATCCCGCCTACAGGCTACTGGACTCCGTCAGAAAAGGATGCTTTCTTTCACTCCCTGAGTGTCTATTCTCGCTTCAGGCCTGATTTGGTAGCTGCATCTATCGGTACAAAATCTATTGTAGACGTTTGCGCTTACATAGACATTCTGGACGAGGCTATTGCTCGCGATGGTCATTTTCTTCAATCACGATCTGATCTACCGAGTGCAATGGAAGTTTCTAATGCCTGGATCCTGAAGGAGGAGAATATGGCCGAGGATATAATTCCTCTCGAAACTAGTTGGGAACGGGACAAGCTACTGCTTCAGAGGGAGGAAGAAATTTCTATTAAGAAAGGTTTTCAAATCGATGCTCCGCCCACAGATGAGGGGCTCGTTGTTGAAACTTTGGAAAGTTGGGAACGTGACAGGAGGAGACGCTGGAGCCAAGAAGACACACTCAGCAAGCTGGAATGTCATCATCTCAAAGTTATGGAACGTATCCTGAACGATTCAGAGTTGAGTGATGCGAATGTAGAGGAGCGTCGTCCCGAGGATCAGGAGGCTGAGCCTGCGGACGAAACACCCCCAGGCATCAAACCTTCGGACCGAGATTCCCAAAGCTTGGTCGTCAGTGACGAGATGCTAGGTCAGTTTCTTCTCCGGCTTTCGGGAGTTCCAGTCCCTGATTGACCCTTGATCAAGACTTTGCCTCACAACGGTATCCTGAGACTTCGCCACACGTCGAAATACCTTGCGACACGCTCCCTGCGCTTAGCTTCGCTTCTTCTCCGCAACCATCGTCGTCCGACTCTCTCGTCTTTTACCCTTTAGGCTGTGACGATAACCGGGAAACCGGAATCGGTCATGGGATCCTTAGTCCAGCGTCACGTCGACGTGTCCAAAAACGGCTTCACATGCGGCGCAAGCGTGCTGCACAACGTGGAGAGGACGCGGATGATTCTACTAGAAAACTTCAACCGGGCAGGAAAGCCAAAGCTTCCAGGTCGTGTGAAAAGCAGCCTATTGAGCTGGATGCGGACGAGAAAGACAAGGATGCTTTGATGGAGGTTGATCAGGGTGATGGAGAGGCTGCCAAGTCGACTAACTCAGCACCGGGCCAAGACACACCCCAAAAGGCCGGGATTGACGCCAGGAACGAAGAGGATTATGCCGAGGGGTTACAAGGCCACCGTCACAGTAACAGCGGTATAACGAAACCTTACAAAATTATTAGGGATTTCGAAACTAAAGGCATTAATTGCAATACTTTGACTGAAGGTAATCTGGGATTGTTCCATCTATCGACACTGAGTAAGCTAATGGCGTGAGGTTTCCTGTTCTTCCTCCCTGTTAGAGAGGTCTTGACATAGATTGTACAGAATATACAAATCAAGATATGATACCACGGGATCGGATGCAGCTTCTTCGATATCGGCGGATACTATACGACTGTTCTCCGCCATTCTCGTAGAATTCGTTACTGAGGTCGTACATCGATCTATCACTTTGCGCGAGCAAGAAAATTCTATGAAAGCTGATATCAAAGTCTATCATCGGACCAGCGACGACGTGCGTGCTAATTTAGATCTCTGACTATCTTTTCTGATGCTGATGTGTGCAACGATAGGTCACAACTAAAAACATAATGCATGCTTTGGAGATGATGGGTATGATGGGGTTGAGCAAAGAACAATATTTTACGCATCTATTTAGGGACGATATATTGGGTGACGATATAGTATCGCTACCAGAAACCGAACAAGCAAAGGACGAGGTGGAAGCTGACGATAATGAGGATGATGAGGATGGTTACGACAACGATCCACCTTTCCTTGAAGAATCACCCGTATTGCCCTTCCTCCTTCCGCTTCAACGTGAAATTCACCCTTCTCTCGTTACTCTGCCAAAGTCTTTAATACCTCGTGCTCGAGCTCGTCCAAGGTCTCTTGCCCTTGCTGACGAACAATTGATGCCCACAGAAACAGACGAGGAAGAGTTAGATGAAGAACTTGGAGACGAAATAAACATCGATAAAGCGGACCAGGTGCTTGCACATGAATACGAGACTAACCTCTGGAAACTTTTCGGTGGGCGGTAGGCATTTTTGACAGGCGGATAGATTCTTATATTTCATATTGTACAAACAGAGATGAACGTTATATAAAGCCAGCCGTCCATTATAGCTTTGCGTTTGGTTCTTTCTGAATCCGTACGATGGCTTTGCCCCAAGTCTCGCGTCGTTCAATGGCTGCCAAGCCCTCTGAAAGTATTTCGAGGTTATAGATCTGGTTATACATTACAGGAACTATTTTCCTAGATGCAAAGAGACTGGAAAAATAAGATTGAGTACACGTCAAAACCTACGAACAAGACTCACTCGAGTAGAGCTTTCCATACGACAAGAACTCGGTCTTTATCAAACTCTGAATTCCCAAAGATAAATATCAGACATATATATCAAGAAAGCAGTCGACGCACTGGAATATGGGCCCCAATGTAATCCGACAAGAGAAATGTTTTTAAGAAGCACGAGGTTCATGGGCACCTATAGTCCTGGTTTCACAAGGTAGACTGCCTTATAATGAAAGACATACTGACCTTTTCGATTGTCCCAGCGGCAAATCCAATGACCAACACTCGTCCTTTCCATGCAATACATTTCAAAGAGTCTAAAAGTGTAAGGCTGCGGTTAACGTGATTTTCAACAAATATACAAAACATACCATTTATAAGGCCAACTGGATCGTATATCACATCCGCACCCTTTCCTCCGGTCAATTTCATCACTTCCTTTTGCCATCCAGGCTTTGAATAGTTTACACCGAAGTCAGCGCCACCGTAACGCTTAGCGACCTCAACCTTTGAGTCTGAGCCTGCCGCCGCTATTACTTTAGCACCCAGAACTAATATTGATTGAGCTGTCAGTCTTACATCCAAAGTTGTCCAAAAAGGATCGAGAAAGTACCTTTAGCAAGCTGCACGGCAGCGATTCCAACACCACCTGCGGCGGCTGTTACTAAGACCCATTCGCCTAGATTGGTTGGCGTATTATTGATTTCGATGACAAGTTAAATTGACCACCTCATTTACCTGGTTTCAATTCAGCTCGACCCACCAAAGCTTCGTAGCTTGTAGGCCAAGTGATAAACAGACCTACGACCTTCTTCTGTCGCGCTGTCACGCTACAAGCACTTTGAGTCACGCACCAGCACCTTGGTCATATGTTATGTTATCCGGAAGCGGTAGTATTTGCTCGACATCGGCCGCAACTTTGTCTGCATAAGCTCCCTGTCCCGCACCGAACACACGGTCTCCTGGCTTGTATGGACAGCCCTCGGGAATCGGAGAGTCCTTGGATATCCTCCCTGCAAATTCTGCGCCAAGCACGAACGGTAGGGCAGGCTTTGACTGATACTTTCCCTGGGTTTGGAGGGTCTAATTGGAGCGTTAATATTACTACACAGCCCTGCGCAAGCTCCAAGGAACCATACATCGAAGAAATTTAGGCCCGCACTGTAGACGTCAACGAGTACCTGGCCAGGACCTGGCCTGGGCTCTGGTGCGTTGGTGGACAAGGTAATTTTGGAGTGGTGCTTAAGTTCAGATATGACGAAACCCCGCATTTTCTGTCGTGTAATCGCTTCGAAGAGCGCTGACGGCCAAGCAAATTCACGTGTTGCATCACAAACTCCGCGGACTGCCGAGGTGACTTCCCCGGATTCCTTATGTTGGGTAGGTCCCTCAGTCCTCTCTTTGCTCAGAAACCTCTAAAAACTGTTAGTCATTGGCCTCACCGGTGGGATAGCCACAGGGAAGTCCTCCGTATCCAAGCTCCTCAAGGAGAAGAACATCCAGATCGTTGACGCTGACCTGTTGGCGCGTGTGGCTGTCTTGCCGGGTACCAAAGCCCTGAGGAAGATTGTCAAAGAGTTTGGACCAGGGATCCTGCTCGAGAATGGAAGCCTCAATCGCAAGAAGCTCGGGGAAATTGTCTTCAACGACGAGGCGAAGCGGAAGAAGCTGAACGCCATTGTACACCCAGCCGTGAGGTGGGCTATGTTCCGTAAGATAATCGAACACTACACTGGCAGCGAGAAATATTGCGTACTTGATGTTCCTCTACTGATTGAAGGAGGGCTTTGGAAATGGGTTGGTCAGGTTGTTGTTGTATACTGGTGAGATCTGTTGGTTCTAGCTCAACGCTCAATGAGCTCCTAGCCTAATACTTTCGTCTTTTTCAGCTCAGCCGACATCCAGCTTCAACGTCTTATGGACCGTGACAACCGTACTCGCGAAGAAGCCATGGCACGGATTAATGCACAGATGCCCATCGCCGACAAGGTGGCTTATGCCGACTATGTCATTGACAACTCCGGCACCCCTCAGGAACTAAGCGCGCAGGTTGACGCATTTGTTCAGAAGTTGGATAAGGAGATTGGCTCGCTCTGGTGGATTGGATACATCCTTCCCTTTGTCTCCTTGTTGTCCGCCATTTGGATATTAGTGTCTCGTCGTTTTTCCCGGAAGAAACCACGATCATTGGCAGACAAGACGAAATAATCTGTTGTAATGGATACCAAAGAAATTCGTCGTACATTGTTGCTCGCATACATGTTGTGCATAGTCAGAGGAGTGAGTATTCTCTAAAAGAATAGATGTCAGGTCTTTCGATGCAAATTTCTTCCTTCGGGCAAGCTTCTAGATTAGAAATGCTCATCCGTCGAGGATATAAGGAAAAACATTCGTGTGAGGCTACTTGACAGGACAATAATACATAGTATCAACGTTCATGTATATACACGAAAAATGAGATGCTGTTTCTACACGTCTCGCGTTTCATTTTTTAATCGTGGTATCAATCATTACCCATTTGCAGCGTCCATTCTTAGAAGAAATGCATATAATTTCCATCCATCATTTAGCTAAAGGCAAAACCTTCTCCGCCCTCGTTGATTGACAATAGTAGCTGTTGCCGAAGCATCTCGTACGACGTGTATTGCGGAAGGTCAATCTGGTTAAAACCTGTACAATGGATCAGTATATCATTTTAATGGGACATGGGTGTCACCTACAAGTATGTGCTTGTGGCAGGCGGTCCGACTCTCCGTATGCTTTGTGTATTGAAAACCTCTGGACACCTTGGACACCTTGCAACTCAACGAAACCGCCAAGAGGCACACGTGAAGTCCCCGTCGCAAAACTGAGGACTTTGGCACGCTCGTCGCGGTTGAATGACTTAAGAGCACGCCACCACCAGACGATGTTTGGGTCGGAGCTATTGTATCCGTTATATTCCGTAGCAGCTCGCCATTCGTCCACGTCAATATCGGGTGTGCCAGAAATGAGAAGTTCGAGTTCCTTCTCGTTGAACTGTATGAAAAACTCAGTCAAAGGGAGTCCCAACGAGATCATGAATTGCGTACAATGGTAATGAGATCTTTGGGAATTATCTCATAGAAGCCACTGGATAGGCTCTCGATTTGTTTCTCAATAGACGAATAGAGTCGGTACTGTGCAGACAGTTGCACAAATTCTCGCTTGTTTTCTTGAGTTACAGAAGTTGTTTCACCACCCTCTTTCAGAGGCACAATGCGGTTCACGCCGAACTAAAAGACTGGTCAGCCAAGAATGACAACTTTAATTTCAAAGCAAGCACGAACCTCATCCGCTTCAACGCTGAAAGTCAGATCGAGTACAGTGGGATCGTTTTCGAGAATCCAGCAGAGGGATTTATAATACTCCGGGTCAACCCATTCAACATCCTTGTAGTCGACGGGTTTGCCTAACAACTGCCGATACAAGCTGCGCGCGAAATACGCGTCGAGAAGGCGACCGTCATAGATGGCTTTCCCGATCACACGGCCCACGAACTTGAAGAACGATAGGTGTTCAGGGTTAACCCAGGAATTTTTATTTGGTTGGTATGTAAGTTTGTCGGCGGCACAGGGCTGGAACAGCGCATTGTTGGGATCGAACATTTGCCTTGCTAGTATTTGGAACCATTCACGCGTGACACCGCCTGCATCCACACCTTCTTCATCATAGAATCGTACGCTCAGCTTGCCATGTTTAATTTGCTCGCCGGTCTTTCGCTGCAGGTACTGGAAGCTGTCTTCGAAGACTCGTGCTCTCCGAACGTTGAGTTGTAGCGTGCCGTGATGCTCTCGGGAATGAGGTCTTCGGTGAAGTTGCTGGTTGAAATAGTTCCGCTTGTTATCGAAGTCAAGCACGCGCGGATTGTGGACCAAAAGACAAAACGAGCCACTCATGAGCGAGGGATTGTTGCGAACCATTAGGTTCAGAACTTTCCTGTGACTGTCGGTGAATGAGACAAACAGATCCTCCATCGATTCTGCAGATGTTGAAGGTGACTTGGGTGATGACGATGCGCGCAATACTCGAGCCGTGCTTGCTATCCCTTTAGTGCCAACATATTTGCAAACAACCATCAATGCTTCGATGAGAGGTAGAAGAACTGTGGCAATGTGTTCCGTTGCCGGTTTTTCTTCGATGACCGATAAGCAGTTGCCCAGTCTCTGCCAAAGGCCAGAGAATTGAAAGGATTCATAAATAACTTGGACCTTTTCTATATCGTCACCACTGACGGATTCCAAAGACCCCGTCGATTTTGGCGTGTACATGTAGTCTATGGTCTTGAGCACGCGTAAAAGTTTGGCTTGAACAGATGAGGCAGATGAGAACTTTGAAGCAACAGAAGACAACAAATCTCCTTGAGATCCTTGTAATGCAATCAACAGCTCATCGAGGTCAGAAGAAAGGATCTTTCCCGCTTCCTGCGCCTTAGATTTGAGTTCCTGGGCAATGACATCGCGAGCATCGGGAACATATGACAGGTGCTGGATGAGGGCGAGACTTTGCTGAAACGTTCTACCTGAACATTCACCAACCGTTAGGATATTGACGATGAAACGTAAAACCGCATGTGGTATCTGTGGTGGATTTGCCAAAAGAATTTTTTCTTCCATTGCTTCGATGGAGGGGGGAGGTTGGGTGGTCGTTTCGGGATTAGCCTCGCCTTCTCAGATGTGAGGTGAGTCATGAATCCCGAAATAAATATCCAAGCATCACTCACCAGTTGTTAAAGCACCAGCAGTCGGCTGCTCTACTATGGGATTTGTTTGATGTGCTACAGCACTTTCACCCTCCGTTACTTGCATGCGCTCCGTCTCGGTTGCCGTAGGACCGTTAGAAGTAGAGATATGAGGATCTGCATCTGAACCCTTGTCTTTCAGGCTTGCCAGAGGCCGAGTGACTGTAGCAAGTAGACCAACGACTGATTCCATTATGGCAGGTGTTTTGAGTAGGGATTGCCGGTCCAATAGTCCAAGCAATAAGACAATTGGATAGTGTGTTTGCGGCGCCTGTTTCTCTTTACCTTTACCTTTTTTCGAGGCAGATCGACGCAAACCAACAGGAAGTTCATGTTCAGTCAAGAAGAAAAGAGAAGACAACTCGTTTGAGCTGACAATGAATGTCAATGCCTCAAGGCAACGTTGCACGACGAGATCCGGTACGACATCACTTTGCGAGCTCGACACCAATGCGGAAAGATAGTCCAATGTTGCCTTTTGCTTTCCTAGCGCCTTGACCGTAGAACCTTTGGTGTTCCGTACGGACATCTGCGCAAAACTTTTATCGACAGCAGCAAGATCTCCAGTACCATCTTGCAAGATACTCAGAAGGAGGTTGAACAATTCGGTTCGACTTCTAGCATTTTCACAGAGATTGACAAGAACTCTATACAAAAGTGTCTTCTTCAGGACTTGAGGGAAGAACAGAAGCCGGACAAGTACAGCAATCCCAGCTTTATCAAGTAATTGAATGGCATCATGCTGGTGTACAGGCTTTCGATTTGTATGTGCGGGAATGGGTGGACCCCGAATCGTCGCGTCTCGTGCAGCAAGTCGGTTCGAATGTTCCTGGTCTTCACGGTAGGCGCCAACTTCTGCAAGAATATGAGATGGAAGAGTTTGAATAAATCCTTCATCCTGCTCCATGAGGACAGTCTGGCGCAGGGTTGGGTCGAGACTAGCAAGAAAAGTAGCGTTGTCAATCTCTGCCGGCCCACCGATGGCAGGCGCGCGCGCTCTCTGTGCGGCTTCTTGCTGTATTATCTCGGCACGAATCTCTGGAGGTAAGGCATCAAGGAATTCGGAACTGATTTGGGAGTCGGCAGGGCGTTCTACTCTGGCGGCGCGTTGGTCACGGACATGCTGGTTGAGAACTTCTTCCCTCATGTCATCAGGCAGAGCTTCCAAGAAGGTGGGATCAATGCCAGTATCCGTAATATCAACTGCACTACCATGAATTAAGACCGTGATACGCTCGGACGCTGCTGGAGCAGAAGATTCTCCAGTTGGCGGTACCGAAGGGCCTGCATCAGAAGCAGCAGAAGTCCCAACATCAACCATATCGGCGTCAGTATCGGTTGTTTCAGGATTTATTGGATGGTCCATAGATACGTCTTGAGTCGTCTGCATTGCAACAGCCGGAATATCAGTACCTGTGTCTGCGGCCGCATCTGCTTCAGACAGAACTTTTTCTTCTTCTTTCGCCAATGCTTCAGCAGCAGCCTTTTCCTCGTGTTCAGCCTTCGCTCGTGCTTCAGACTCCAATCTTTCAGCCTTCTCCTTCTCCTCTCGTTCTTTGTTTTGTCTGATTGCTTCCACAGCCGCCGGTAACAACGCCAAGACAATATGTTTCGCGAGCTTAGTCAACCTCTCTGCCACGAAGTCTCCGTTCAAGATCTTGACCTCTTGTGCCCACCTTTGACCAGTAAGGAGCGGGTCCAGCTCACGACTGACTCGATCACTGGAACCAGGTGGAGGTTCAACTCGAATGGCAGCGGAAAACCCTCCTTGTGTGACCCTCCGATGCTGGAGATATCCTCGATCAAAGTTGACAACAGCTCCCGCAGGCACCTCAAGACGAATGGTCTCTGTACCTCCTGGGCCTCGAGCATGCATAATTTGTTGGAAGAGTTGAACAGCCCCCCCGCTGATGAGGTCATCGATAGTCTGACGAAGCTGAGGCCCACCACCTGCCATGAGACGTTGAGGATGGCGAGAAGTGCGAGGTTGATTTGAGGGGGTATGATTCCCTCCAGAAGTATCAAGTAGTAAAGGATGTATTGTCACGTCTGGCTGATTAGCAGAACCACTTCTCGAACGGCCAAATATGTTAGCATCGTCCACTTAATATAATATTGTTGTTAGTTTAGCGGTTATCAAGTAATTCCACACATACTAATGTCTCGCCGACGATGCAAAAATATTCCATTGCGATTGGCACCATGTATGAAAGCATCCGCAAAATCGAATGCCTGTTCAATACTATGACCACCAGCATTTCCAAGTGCATATTCTTCTTCGTCAGAACCAACGTCATCGGCTTCGTGATCCCCTTCGTGAATTATTTGTATAGGAACTAGAAGATTTGTCAATGTTAATAAATATAGACAATTATGACGACCAACTATTTCCGTGCTCATCCTCTTCATCCAGATCACTTCTTCCAATGCGAATACCATCAACGTTACCATGAATATCCTATACAACTTTGTCAACACAACTGAACGACAATGATAGCTTTGCAACAGACCTGCCACATGACATTGTCCTCTTCATCTTCTGCGTCTTCATCTTGTGGATCTTCATCTTCATCACCTGTGTCGTCTTCATCTTCATCGTTTTCAACAAGGTCCTCATCTTCTTCACCATCACCCCAAACTTCTCCAGTATCATGAGTTTCATCATCTACACCCTCATCCTCTTCGTCTTCGGTATTTGACGTATGTTCACTGCCAGTTTCTTCACCAAAATCCATCTCAACATCCTCCTCCTCCTCCTCATCCTCATCCATCTCATCTTCGCCACCATAATGTGCATCATCCATCTCCTATGTGTTGTCAAAAAAGTGGCTGTTCAAAAAGTGGAAAAGACTTACCCCTCCATACATACCAAGAGCGGAATTGCGATAGAGATCTGGTGTTTCTTCCCGAACCTCCTCTTCAATATCCGATCCATCTTCTTCGTCAGCCGATGAAATGGAGGACTCGCTTTCTGATTTTGAGCTGACCGCAGCATCTTTGCTCTTTCCGGACAATCTGCTCATCTTAATTGCGAGTTTAGTCCTACGGACACGTCAGCGGCAAGCTAATACTAGAAGAAAAGCCCATACAGGTATTCCAATGGCTTCAGCATAGCGGGAACAAGACGACGAACGTTCGGATAATTGAGATCGATCTCCGACAGAGCTGTAGTGAAAGTGGAAACGAAATTTTTTTCCAGCATAACTTTTGCAATGTGTGTGAGATTATCGTCAATCTGCTTCCTATGTGTTGCGTGAGATCGGACCGTCAAGAGGCGATAACACAATTCAGCAAGGGCGAGGAGGCGTCCGTAACGCGCGTCGGTACTTTCACTCGAAGGAAGATCCTTGATCGCACGACTGACAGCTTCCAGAACGAACTTGCGGACGGATACCAGATCGGAAGAAAGTTCTTTAACCTCGTGATTGGGAACGCTGTCGACACAAAGGGCAACGATGACGGACATAGCCCAAGTGCAGAGAGTGTTACGATTCGGGCTTTGTTCAGGTCGAACTTGAGGAATAATCGTCCCGAAAGTGATGAGGTCATTGAGGAGGAAGTTGAGAGTGCCAGCCTTGTACTTATTCAATTCCTTTGCAGGCGTTTGTGTCCTCTTTTTGAGAGAATAGGAGAGGAATGCAACCTTGCACGAGTCGTAGGAAAAAAGCAATTCGCTGAGGCATTGCATGATGAAGGAAACATAATCAAAAGTTTCGATTTTGGATTTTGCAGGAGAAGAGCCATGTCCCGCATCAGTAGTCGATGATATGGCTGATACGACTGTGGCCTCAGCTCTAGATGGCGCTTGTTCTGCAGGTGGGTGAGGTGTAATGATCGACTTTGTCGTGGACACAAGTTCGTTGATCAATGCATGAATAACACCTTCAACACAACCAAAAGAAGCTGCGGTAGACGGAGTTACTGCTGGCTGATCCACCTGCATCTCCGTGTTGACTTCTGCATCGCCTCTCTTATCCTCCGTTAGTGATTGTTCAGGTTTAAGGCTAATAGTTGGAGTAGAATAAGGGGAGCCAAGCAAACAGAGAGATTGGGTGACTTCCAGGAAAATTTCTGGGTTGCGGAGGGCAAGGGAACTACAGTTCCGCATGTAGTTAGCAACATCGACGACGCGGTTCCTAGGAAGCCCAAAATAACGCTTGATCGTGTGCTGCATTATTTGACGAACAGTTGCGGGGTCTTCCACTATGTGACGCAGAATAGTGGCAATGTACGCGGAACTGCCAACTACAGACGCTTCCTTGACACGTTTGAGTAAGTTAACCACGCCACCAGATTTCAAGAACTGCAAGGCAATATCATGGTCCCGTGTGAGAAGAACGAGAAGTCGAAGCACAGAGAGGAATTCATCTCCAGGCAGCCCGGCAGTATCAAGGAGTCGCAGGCAGAAATCAAAGACGATTGCCTTGGCATCACGAAGGGGAGGACCAACAGCAATTACTTCCGAGAATATGGGTTCGCCTTCCTTCGGTAGGATTATGGTACGAGGTTCAGCTGCAAGGGTGAATAATGCTTCCGTAACCAAGAGATGTGTTGCAAGCCATCGAGGAGGATGGTCGGGGCGATCGACACAAGACAACAAAAGGGCGAGAAGGCTCTCTAAAAGCACCTCTCGTACTTCTTGACTGAGGAGAGAAGGTGATTCTGAAAGCACTAAGGCCAGGAGGCGACATCTGTTAGCAAGAGGCTGCTCCTGCACATCGTAAGCGAAGGGAGAAAACGCCTTAATATCATCTACAAGATCTTGAATTGCTTGTCCACGATGGGAATTATTGGGGCGAACGAAGATGACATGGAGCTCGAAAAGCAAAGAGACATGTTCATCTATCAGGAGTAGTGCTTGCCGACTGAATCCAGCGCGCAAAGGCTCCCGTGCTTCGTCCAGATCCTTCCGCCACTCTTCTGCATTCTTCCCCACCGGGATCGCAGCCTCGACATGAGCCCCCGAGGTTTCACTGGAGTCTTCAGTTGCTGTACGTGTCTCCCTCTCGGAAGGTGCCGCCTCAAAAGGATTCGCAACTGGCTGCTCCGCCTCTATTTCTGGTTCCGGATCCGGGGGTAAAGGGAATGGCTGCGAAAGCAAGATTTCTGTGGCTGCGTTCAAGTTATTATTGGTGCGTATGAGAGCACGCTCGACAGCAGACCGCGGAAATCCCATATCCATCAATATTTGGACACGACCTTCGTCAGCTCCAGGAGGGCGAGTATGGATCATTGGAGGGAGAACTCCGGATCCGGCTTCAAGAGAAGGATCACTCTTCATCTCTTCACCTTCTCCGTTTAGAAGTTCAAGAACTGTTTTGACAATTGGTTTGCTGACATCCAGAGGAGCAGAAATTAACCAAGGAGCACTCCAAAGCGCCTGCATAAGGGGAAGAACCGCTGTTCGCAACCTGACCAGAAAGTTATGTGGTTCGAAATACTCAGGATCGGTGTCCTTTTTGTCGCGAGTGAAGAGGATGGATGTCTGGCTTGACTCAATGAGAGGTTTCGAGGAGATAATTGGTCGGATAAGATGTAGAGCCACTTTGAGCGCGGTGAATGCAGCATTGAGCTCCACAACTTCAGGTTTGGTTCGCTCTTCCTCGACCACTCTCATTATCCTTTCAATTGAACCCATTAACTTCTGACAAACATTCAGGATGGCCTCGAAACCTCCTGCTTTGAAAAAAGCAAGCAATTCAATCGTATTGAGAGTCTGAGTTGTGGTCCTCTCTGATAGGGAATCGAGTTGTCAAAGATCAGAACAAGTATGCAATAATCACTCACCATCTACAAGCAACATACTATAAACACCGAACACGACACTATAATATGCGAACAGAGAAGGCACATCGTCTGTCAACAAAGCGTCAATTTACACCACAAACGGTAGCTGCCAATAACCCACCGAAATCGTGAACTTCAAGATACTTGACCATTACGTCTGCAATGATCGCTGATGTATCACTGACTTGCTTTCTTTGGGTGAGTTCCGGATTACGCCTGGCATGGAACATCTTCACCATTGCTAGAATTGAGTGTCATGAGAACAAGCTTCTTTGAGATAGGGCCACATACACTGGAACAATGGCGCAAGAGCAGCAGGCAAACCATGCGTCAGATGCTTGAGGGCAGCAGCGTTGTGCTCTCGAGGTCCATCTCTCTTTTTTTCCGTTCCAGCACCTGAGGGTGAAGGTGCACCATTTTGATCACTACTTGTTTCCACCAGAGGGTTATGAGAGCTATCGACATCTGGGAGGTGAGCGGTCGAGGGGTTTGGTGTCGCTCCCAGTGGGGATGGTGAAGGTGTGACCTTAACAGCAATTCCACGCGACACAAGTCCGACGTTGAGAGTGATATTCTCCCAAATAGTTGCTCTGTGAAGGGATCCGAGGTTACTCAGGACCTCCGAGGACATTTTGTGCATCAAAGTAAGAAGCAGCCCAATGGCGGCACGCCCATGTGCATATCCAGCAGTAGAGAAGACATCTGAGAGAAGGGTCACGCGAATATGGAGGGTGACAAGGTCCCGGAAGCGACGATTGGCAGCCTCACACTCCTCAGCTAGTATGGGGAAGAATGAATGTATGATCAAAACATAGGTACAGCGAATGACAGACCTTGAATGTCAAAAAGAGGTAGAAGCTTTGAAGGCTCCTCGATAGCACTCCAGAAGGATCCGGTCTCGGCTAGAGACTGCTTGACAAGTTGCGCTAAATGTTGAAGGGTTTCGTCACTCGCCACTTCTGTCAATGTACGCATCACTTGAACCATTGAATCAGAGGCGACGCTATTGGCATAGTCGTAAGGGAGACAAGGCAAGCTCGTAAGTCTTCCAAGAAGATCCAAACCATCAGCGGTAGTTATGAAATCCCTACAATGAGGGGTATGTTGGAAGAGGCCTTCCAAGAACTATATAAAGCAGTTAGCGATACTGGTGCATTCACATCAAAACGATCTTACCCGACCCAAGGCGTCAATGAACAGGACAACTGTATTGTCATGCGATTTGGGTTCTAAAAATTGATCTTCATCAGCTGTTTCATGACCACCAGCGGTCACTTCCAGCGCTGAGATGGCAGGATCTCCTTCGACATCCTCCATTGCAACATCTTCATAGCCTGACGGGGCGGAATTTGAAGGGATTAGCTGATACCAGTGTTTCAAGTCATCCGGAACCTTATACACCACACCAAGTTCCTCAATCCTTGTGATGGTCGCCTTAATCGCGTCGAACACGGCGGGCTTAAGAGATGGATGATGGCGAATCAACTCGTCAATGGAAGTTCCAACAAGGACTGCGTTTTCCTTCTCGAGCAGTACCTTGAGGTGACGCTCTGACGTGAAAATAGTCATAATACCTGGGATGATGCTAGGGCGGCGAACAAGCTGAGCCTGCCCCACCTCGTTCAGACAGAGCGCACCAATCGCATTCGCTACACTTTGGATGACCTGAATTGCGAAAATCGACTCAATCTGCATAACGTACAAATGCAATGATACTATTTGACCTTACCTCAATTGAAGGCTCCAAACCAGCTTCAATGGCTTTATAAAATGTCTCAGGTAGCCCAGCTTCTTGTATGATGACTAATGATGTGGGCTCATTGTGCACAAAGGTCGCCATGATGTTGATTGCTGTACCACATTAGACATAAGAGCAATCCATAGAATATATGACCTCACCAAGTGGAAGGATAGTGGGGCCAAACACAACTCGATACTCCATGACCTTCTTTATGGACTTGAGAAGAGACAAATCTATCAGGCCTCGAAGACCTTCCGCTGTACCGGAAGACTGCATCATACGATGCATTGAACGAAGAATATGCTTCAGAGCAGCACTACGTGCGATGGGTATCTCCCCTAATCATGGACATGAACCTATTACGGATTTAACATGCTGCATATTTCAACAAACCTTGTGATCCAACGATATCAGGGGACGCATCGGGTGAGCCATGCTCCTTGATGTTTATATCAACTTCGTACTACAAGTTTAAGTTGTATTAGGACGACACGAAATTAGTGATATGAAACACACCTCGATCCTGTCCACTAATGTCTCGATTCCACGTGAGGCACAAAAAATGTTGAAGGCATTAGTGTATCCATATAGAATGCTGTCGATCAGTTGCATAGTCTTAGACAGAACAGGAAGGCGATTCGGGATTCGGTTGTTGATAACTTCAATCAGGACTGGTATAAGCCCGGCGCCGACGACCATATTACCACCCGTCGAATGAGACGAGATATAGGCTACAAAATTTAGAAGGGCGTCAATGAACGATTGAGGAAGCGTTGAATCCGGAGACGCTGCATCCGCCAGAGTCTTGCGCACGAGCGCCATGAGAATTCCGTGATTAACGCCAGCATTGACGGCCGTCAATACTTCTTGATTACGCTGTCGATAGCGCGCAAGGGAATCGAGTGCTGCTACAGCTGTAGTCTGAAGATGCACATGGATGTCTTGATCGATCTGAAGGAGCTCTGAAACGTGGGCAATCACGTCAGGCTCGTAGAGAAAGAGAGAAGTTGAAGCTTGTGACTCGGGGTGAGTATGGCCATATATAGCGATCGCAAGTAGACGGATAGTAACTAGCTTGACACGATCTGCTTCCTGACCAGGCGCTAAGGCTTTGGCGGCACGAATACGAGTCAATAACTCAAATTTCTCGTGATCTGGGACTTTGTAGGCATTGATCAAATCAGAGAGCAGAACCATTACGGGTTTTGAAACCAATTGCTCTTCGCTGACGTGAATTGTGATTGCTCCCGAGCCTGAGGCCGTCGGTGGCGCCGCAGGCTTGCGGGGGGAGCTTTGCTCAAAGGGATCCGTCTCCATCTGACTCTCCTTTTCTTTCTTCTCTCCATCTGTTTCGGTCTTGTAGAAGCTGAAATTCACCTCGCGTGCTTCTGCTGGAAGTCGATCTATTTCAGGACTCCCTTTCGTCTTGGCGAGATCCACAAGACCGATGCCATATTCACGAAGATGAGGCCATCTCTTGACAAGTGACAATAATTTGGGTGTTGAAATGCCGAGGGCGTGACTAACTGCTGCTTGAGACGAGTACTGCTGTGCAGGACGCAGCAGGACATTCAGGGCAAGGATAATCACATCGAGATCCTCTGCAAATAACAATGCGTTGATGCGCTGAAGAGAACAAAAAAAAGTAAAATTAAGTATTTTATATGAAACGGAAAAGGCAAGCAGCAATCTCACATCGTAAGAATTGAACATTTTTCGGTTGGTGGAGTTCTCGAGTAAAAGGCGCTCAAATCTGAGGACCGCGGTCACTGTCTTTTTCGTTAAGGGCGTAAATTCAGTGAGTTGGAGGTCCTCCACGTGGTATTCACGAATAACATCCTCCAAGACGACGTCGAACTTGTTGAGGACTTTAATCCAAGCATTGAGGTCTGTTCGAGGCCATATCCAGACGTCGATCTGAGAAAGGACATCGTGTAGGTCATCTGTCGAGGTATTGAGGAGTTTGGTGATGAGTTCCGCGATTTGTGGTGGCTGGAGTTGTCAGAAGACATGTCAAATCGCGCTCCAAGATGTGAAGATACAGGCGCGCGTGGAGAAAACTCACTGGAGGGACTACTTTCTTCGATGAGCGTAAGATCTTCATCGTCCTCTGCAGATTGTCAGGAGAATTAAATCCCGGTCGCTGCGTATGACTGCAGATGGGAGAGATCCAAACGCCTGTCTGAGTTTGTTCAGGAAGAAACGAATTTCAGGGGCCACATGTCATTGCGTCAGCAAGCCAAATCGAGACATGTAGACACGGTATACAGTTTCTCAGACGAAGGATTATTTGAGCTTTCGTAACCGAACATTATGTCCTTCTAATGCATAGGTATATAACGGGAGGGTATATCTACTGTACTTTGACTGTTTTGGGCGCGCTGCCTTCAGCCTCAGCTTCCGCTCTGATGCCTTCGGCCTCAACTTCCTCCAAAAGTTTCTTCTCAATGGCCGCCCGAGCTTCTTCGGACGCATTCTTCATCGCCTTTTTCGTTGTCGCGACACGAGTTCGATATTCACGGTACTTATTATCAGTGCCAAAGATGCGGTCCCACCAGCGAAAAGAAGTAGAGAAGTTGTTTGTGAAAGCCATATGGTGGAAGTCGTGGTGTTCAGCGCCAGACCAAAAAGGAAGGATGTGCTGCAAGGACCAAGGGAAATCTATGACGATTGGATCAGCTTTACACTTAAAAAGTAGACTATGGCGTACCATAGCCACTGTGTGCATCGATCGCTTGGAAAAGGCGAAGCGTAATCCAGATATACATAGTGACAATGTGGAAATTTTGAGTGGAGTAGCAGTACAGCAGAGGACCAAGGATAGTTCCCGTCCCGAGTATCATAACTTCTGCAGGGTGGGCGTACTCGGCTGCTAAGCCGAAGGGTGCGGAATACTTGTGGTGAATCTTGTGAATATGCTTATACAAGACACCAGTATGAAGTGCCTGATGGGCTAAACGAAATTAAGAAAAAGACGACATCGTCCAATCACAAGATCACCAACCTAGGAAATGGAAGAAGTCTTCAAAGAAAAAGAAGAACGCGATTTGAGGAACCATTGTCTTCAGAGACGGGAAAGGAACCTGATATGTTGACATGCCAATTGCCTCTGCTAAAGGATGGAACAGCCATATCTTCGGAGAAAATCGTGTTAGTAGCCGTCATGGGCGAGATGCAAATAACCTACCGTTGGCAGTTCAACAGTAAAGTGAGAGAAAAGGACGAGTCTAGTACATTCCCACTGCTGCTCAGGTGTAGGGACTTTACTAGGCTGTAATTTCCACTTGCGGAAGTAGGGTATAGCGTCGATTATAATCCAGGGTATGGCACGTCCGAAGTAAACAATCTTTGGCAAGAACAAAAAATTATTGAAGAGGTTCTTATGAGACTGGAATAAAGCACATACCTCGTGAAGTAGGAAGCTCATTAAACCCGTCGCGATGACGGGGTTTCCAATCATAACATACCAGGCAACCCACTTCTGCTCGAACCAGCTGAGGGAAGAGAAGTCGGTGGCAGAATAAAGATTAGCACCTGATGTACTATTGAAGGACATGATGGCCAGGACGAAGAAAAAGCGTGTGACCCTCGACAATTTATAAAAAATTGACGAGAGAAAACAAGTTTTTGAGCACACCACTTTCAAGCGGAATTTTTGTCACGTGGCAAGTTGTTAGGTGATTTCCAAGCGTCGGGCTTGGCACGATCGCGTTGCGGCGTCCTTGGTCCAGCCGTCTCTCGACTCGTCTAGCTGAGATACCGTTTTAATCAAGTTAACACCTATGGCGAAGAGAAAGCTCAAAATGGAAGAAAATGGAGACACAAAACCTTCCAGATATATTCAGGTTCATCTCAGACGCCTTATATATTCGACTCGGCTAACGCGCGCAATCCTCAGAGGCAAAAAAACAGGCCTCTTAGGGATGAATCTGATTCGAACTACTCTGTAAAAGAAGAAGTGGATGGAACAGATGAGTCAGAGCAAGACGAACCTGTCTCTAAAAAGCTCAAAAGTGAACAGAAAGTGATTGAAGTATGTACCACTTATTCTATCGTTAACATGCTACATATTCAACTTCACAGGACGATGAAATCACCGTAAAAACCGCGCCTGACGGTGACAAATATCTAGTTTTGGGAAAGAAAAAGCGAGCGACAGTCCGCAGCTTTAAGGGTACACCATTGATCGACATTCGTGAATTCTATGGCAATGAAGGAGACGAAAAGCCTGGGAAGAAAGGGATATCATTGACATTGGAACAGGTATGTCCATCTATTATATATGTATCATCATCCATACGTTGTCTGCAGTGGGAGACCTTGAAAAAGAGTACAGAGACCCTGGATGAGCTCTTAGCAGCGATTAAGAAAAAGTAAAAATTATTCTATCTACGGACCATGTCATCCTTGACGATATCTGTATATACGAAGCATTATGTATGTATAAGTATAATTACCTAGTCTTGAAAATATGAACTTTTGGTCAGTTTCGGAAGAACATGACCACAATGTATGTGTGTTGTTCGTACCAGATAAGTAATCAAGACCATTTATGGGCGCTAGTACGCCAAACCTGCGGCCGCCTGATGAGCACCCTCGAAACCCTTCTTCCACAACCCTTTGATCCATGCTTTCGTAATGATGGTATAGGCCTGGATATCCATAAATATTTCTCCAATGACTAGTTTGGTATATTCTCGTCTGAATTGCCTGCACCGACAAGTGTGAAGTGAGCAAGGAATCGAATTCGTGTGAGAAGATACTTACCACCAGCCCGTTAAATATTTGCTTAGTAGGAAAAAGTCAACGTTACTCCTTCGCATAGCATCAATAAATCGCTTGCGCTCGTCCTGCCACACAGCATATGTGCAATACTTTGCAGTGATCAAAAAGATTCGGACCTACGGCGCAAACCAACCCATTAGCTGCTAAGAACAAGGTCCGGTAAAAAAACCCTCGTACGTTGGAATGTGTCGTCATGAGCGCATGGTCCAGACTCCTAATTACTTGTGAGCATATCATTTTCACGAGAAAATGTAAGAATACCGAGTCAAGTCATTCAGCTTGAAAACCATAAGCACCCTCCTTGGGACCCGGCGCAAGACATCGAATACCGACATGAGCAGACCCTCTGTCGAAACGACTGCGTTCCTGATCGCGTCCAATTCTGCTTTCGATTGAGGTTGCATTTCAATCATACAAGATGCACGGTTGAAAGAATCATTATCCTCTTTCTCTCTGTACAAGTCAACTGAGCCCTGAAGTGCTGCCCGCCCAGTGAGGGCTGCTTCAAAGACAGGGTACTACATAGAGATCCGTCAGCAGTATGAGATTCTGATGATAGAAATTGGCTAACGAGATCCGACCCAACGTTACCAACGAGCTCCGCGTACTTTCGTCGATCAACAGTGGTGGTAGGGGAAGCGGGAGCGATAAGAGAAAGCCAGAGTTTCGCATAGTTGACACGAAGTGTAGGATCGAGGTCGAAATACAGTCCATGGTCAAGTAAGACGATTTCAAAATTGAATGGAGAGCGCGATCCTCTTGGAGCAGAGCGAATGAGCAAATTTCCTGGTTATAGCGTGAATCAGCAATCAATCTAAACTCGCAGGCTGGGATTTACCAGGATGAGGGTCCTAAAAGGTAGTTATGGAGCTTAGAAACGACTGTGTATTGAATGAAAAAACACGCACAGCGTGGAACCATCCATTGACGAACACCATTTGATTGAATATTCTAGATAATTCCAACGCCACCTTGTTACGATCTATGTGAGCATCCGCCAGGTATTTCAAATCGTCTACACGTCCTCCTTGAATGTATTCCATTATAAGAACTCTTTTTGTTGCCGTGATAGTCTCGGGTATATATAAAGATGTCTGAATGGATTGAAAGTCTTTAACTGTTCGTTCAGCATTGTCGGCTTCGAGCCTGAAGTCCATTTCCTTTGGTAGATTAGTTCGCATTTCCTCCTGTCATGCATGAAATCAGTTGGTTTTCACAAGCATGAATGATGCGCACTCCAAGCCATGTAAATTCGAAATCCGGGAACCAGTATTTGACCCAACCTGCGTAATTGCGGTATGAGATAACGGTGTTCCACGATCTAGATTGGTGTCGAACCCAGAGTGACCTCTACCATTTTCATATCTATATCGCAGAATTCTGCGAGGTGCGGATGTTGCAGCTGTTGATTATCATCAAGATCGTTCTCTTATGGTGATGGAACAAACCACACCTTAACAGCGACCTTCTTCCCTGTCTCCCGATGTCGAGCGATGTGAACTTGAGCCAAACTCGCAACCCCAATTGGAGTCGGGTCAAACCCATCAAAGACATCTCTGAGCGCCATTCCCATATCTGTCTGGAACAGCGCATCGACAGATTCGTACGGGGTTGGCTCGCATTGGTCCTGTAATGGCCGCATGGTGCTAGTCCACTCGACCGGAAGAACATATAAAGAAGCTATATGTTGACCCATTTTTATGAATACACCTGCAATTGGCGAAGTTGAGAATCGAGTCGTCAGACGAAGCACAGAAATTCAATCCCAACCTCCATTGGCCAGTAGAGCACGAAGCACCCTTTGAGCACTACGAGTATGACACTCTGACAGTGCCTGATCATATTCTGCATCAGTGGCATAATTACATGCAAAAGTTGCCTTGTAATCCACTGCGCCAACGATCGCTGCAACTGCTCGACTTGTCAGGCCACCCATAACGACATACAAGTCTTTCACCTACCTCCGACCCTAGAGCATCTTACGACAGCAAGCACGGTATGCCTGAACGGCTGCGAGGTTTCGTAGGCGACCCAGCCTGAACCTCCCAGTAGTAACAGTGATATGGGTATAGTCGACGTCCATGGGCTGCTCGACAAGGTCTTGTTATTATGACTGCCTAGTCGTCTAGTTTTCCCGACAAGACGAGCTTGGTAGTAGAGTGGCTTTGGCGGATGGAGATGCCTCTGCCAGCCCAAGGACTTTCGATACAGGAAGTTCATGTAATCGTTTGACTGTATCACAAGTCAGCGGTAACTTTTCTTTTACCCCATATGGTATCGAGAATAGATCGATCACTGTAGCGATGTGTACTGTATGGGTGCAAACTGTACTTGATGGCTTACGCAGGACGAAACTGTAGCACTTGTACGACGTATAAGGGGTCAATCTTTTGAAAAATGACTTTAAAATAGCTATATTTTGCATGAAAAGACTGAGGACAGGTCTAATTTCGAGAAAGGTTTCAAACCGAGTCTCTAGACGTCGAGAGTGTAGTAAAGACCTTCGTCTTTGGGTCGTTGGCATCCAGATAAAAGCGGTAGGTTATGGATCCCAACGGGAGTGATGAAGGAAGGAGACAACGTCCCTTGTTATCCATATACCAGAGTACTTACATTGCGGTGACAGGCAGTAACAGCCTTCAACCGAATAAAAGGACACATGGAATTTTAGGCATGGGGCGCATCCCGGCCATCCTTATCGGCTTCATGCAATTCCATCAACTCATCGTATTCACGAAACAGCAACATTAGCCCGAATATGACTTGTGAACCCATTCGCCGAGTAGCACATCTCAATACCACACCGCGTGGCCATTTCCAGCGCTGGCCGCACATACGTACGAAGTCCTCGTGATGGAGTGAAGGTGACGATGTTCGGTCCATTCACCACGAGCTGGCAGAGTTCATTGAATTCAGGCATGAGCGAGTAGACTGCGAGTTCGTCGCCGCAGATGGACTGACAGGTGGAAATCTCGAGGTTGGTCAGGGACGGGACGACGAGAGAGAGGAAGAGGCAAGTTCCGAATTCGAAAGGCCTTCTATTCCGTAAAGTCTCAAGCAAGGGTTGCAGTTCTGAGTGAATGGAACCAACTATGAAGCAACGAGGAAACCATAGCCCAGGTCGATTTCCTCGGTAGAGCAGACTCGTAAATGGTTCTGCAGCAATCCCTCAGTAGACGCAATTCTCCGAATCGACGACTCCATCGTGCGCATCGCATCGTATCCAGACAGGCGTCCGTAATGATTAATGACTGCCTATATCGCGCGGATTTCGCAGACACCTTCCAGAAGCATGTCTCTTCGCTGGTTGCCGAGCGAAAGACAGCGCAAGTCCCGCGATTTCGCCAGGCTTGCAAGCTCATGTACAACACAGGTGGGGCACACGGCATGTAGTGGTTTGTGTTCCCGCCATGGAAATGACTGGCAATCCAGAGCTTAGTCCACTCTGCGTAACGAGTCACGGATTGTAACATCGTTTGTTCTAATGAGACAGGATAAAGTAATTCAACTGGTTCGTTGTGTGCAATTCCGACGTGTTGCTTTTCAGGCAAAACGTCACACACTGACCAACACCGCGCCTGCGAGGGTTTGTCACGCTCAGAATGCTCGTCGATTTGCGCCAATCCTGCTGGGAGCAACTGCCGTCGCTCAAAATGTGGATCAGGGTTCTGCGCTCCGAAAGGGCCTTCGAGGAGGGCGCTGTAGCTGTTAAGCTCCCCGCTCTGCGTAACAGGTCACATATTAACGTTGTTTATTCTCATGAGACAGAAGATATAGCCATTGTCCAATTGGTTCGTCACGCGCAATTCCAGGTGTTCCAATTAGACAAAACGCGTTACAGGCGCAACTCGATACAAGTCCAGAGAGCTGCAGTTTTTACTACGTTAATATTTTCTAGACCTGCGTGTGTTCCTCTCCAAGTCCATTAGAGGACTTTTGAAAAAAAGACGCAGCACGTGTATCCAGCCCCTGCACACGAGGGCATATGAGAGCAGTTCCGAGCGCCACGTGGATGCTCGTGTACATATACATAGCTCGACAATGCGCATGACCAATTTCGGAGGCAGATGTATACAACGTCGTTTTTGCGCATCAGTCGGAATGACACGAATTGACAATGCGGACGCTCTTATTTGTCCGGGATTATAAGAACGTGTCAATCCCTGAATGCGGCGAAAAATCATATTGCTCTGGAGGAGGAGAACAATTGCAGGGTTCGCCGGGTCGCACCTTTTTGCATGGTCAAAGATGATCTTGAATCTTGAGGGGTTCCGGACGACCGGCCTTGGAACTAATTGGACAGCAAATTCGTGCCACTGCTTGCAATTGGGATCCGCGACAAGCTCGAGGGCAATAGTACAAATTGGCAACGCCTGCATTTCCGCCTCGCGTATAATTTTCCTAGACTCGTTCCGCGAAGTTCGTCGTCTAGCAAGATGGCCTCGATACCCGGAGTTTGAGAACCCAACATCTCGCAAGAAATCAACGCATTCAGTAATAGTCTGAAAGAAGAAAGAAAAAAAACCGATGAATCCCACACCTATCAATCATCACAAAAAAAAGTACCACTGCAGTCAACTTTGTAATCACCAAAACGCGTATCGCAGAAAAACTGAACCGAGCTTCCCCATCCAGCACGACCGAAAGCATCCGGATGCCTTTTTTCACATCGTATTGCCACGGAGAGCCAGAGAGTACCGGGCCCTCATGGGCACTCTGGCTTAACCAGTAGCCCTGATTCGCCCTTGCGGTTTCGTCCACGACGAGGGCCATTAAGATTTTAATGGATGGTGGGGTAATGAAACCCCGTGACAAGGATGCCACGCCGATCAAGGGTTTCACTGCATGGGAAGATGTCGGACCCTGGCTAAATAAATTCCGATGGGCGGAGGTTTCAATTGTTGTGGGCGTCGACGTGCGTGAGAAAAAATAATCGTGTTTGCAACATGAAAGTGCAAAGATGACGACATGTGCAACAAACAGCACAACTTGAATGGTTGTAAACTTTGCGTAACAATCATGACTCAATCAGCATCATGATGTAGTTAAGGAGTACGTGGAGCGGCAACGACAATGATAAAATTACGGTGACCATGGGTGGCAGGATTTCCAAGTCGGCAGTCGGTAGGTAGATATGTATGTATATAGTGTGTATATTGGCACGAGTGGTTGTACGAGCATATGTGGATAGAGTATAGACTGAAGGATCATGCAGAGAAAAAAGCAATTGGCAAATTAAGAGCAAAGGGCAGGTATATTTACGCATCGCATTGTGGGCATCGCCGAAGCCGGATGCAATCTGCAAGCGCCAACTCGTTATGGATTTTAATTGTGCCAAGTCATCGAGTCAGGCGGTGCGGCCAACGGGCATGGGACGCCATATATCGACAGGGGGCAAGCGCCTGGGTACAGTAATGCGCAACATTTCGCCATCGAATTCAGCGCGCACCTGGACGAGGTCTGCGTCGTAACCGAAAGAAATACGTCGTTCAAAGTGACCTGTGAATCAGTGTTACTTATGCACGAAACAAGAGCACAATGACTGACCGCCTCCGTTTTCCCAACAGTCGGCCACCACATGCAAAATTCTTCTCCTTTTTGTTGCGAGGGTGATAGCGTCCCTTTTAAAACCGGGTAGTCTGACGTTAAGCTTGTATTCTGAGGCGCTGGTCTCGACCTCGATCGAGGAATCGGGCGGCGGGGGAGCACGGCTTAGAAACGGACCTGGTGAAGTTGCTGCTGCGAGGATGATGGGGGGGTCTGGGGCTGGGTATGAGGCAATTGCAGACAGAGATGGATCAGAGGAAGATTGGGAGGAGCTCTCGGATGGGATTTGCTGGTCGACGGGACGGGGAATATCGCCTACTTCGGAGCGGTGGGCCTGGCGAACGCGGGCGGCATGGGCTGCGGGGTCTGCTGGTGGTCGGGGCAGGAGGTGTAGTGGGACATCAGAGGATAAGGGGAGACTCGCAGAGGAGAGGCGGTCGGACTGCGGGTCGGGCGGGGGAGAGTATGAGTGCGGCGGGAAGGGGAAGATGGGCGTGTTGAGTGTGGCGGAGGGCGGGGAATTGTGGATACATGCCATGGGAGTTGTGGCGCACGAAGGGAGTGGGACTTGGCACGGTGAGTCGAAAGAAGCATGGCGCTGTGCAAAGTTTGACGAAGACATGGCAGTCCGGAAACAAAGCACAATGACGTCACAAATCACCACTCTGGTCTCGATGACATCATGCAACAGATTGTTGCAACGTTCGGCAAACTCTCCTGGATCTTTCTTCCTCGCGTCGTTGTGTCATGTAACGCAGTCGAACCGAGCCGCTTACTTTTTGAGGCATGAGAGAACAGTGAGCACGGTGCTACAAGGACAATATATTTTTAGCAAGCTCAGGACTATTACATAACTGCCAGCGGACTACATCACGTCATGGCGGACAGTGGCGATTTCATGACTTGCTTTGGTCGTCAGTTTTCACCTTCACGGTTCTAAGTACCATCGCTCAGCGACCCCGGTCATGTCTCAATCGTTGTATATCCATGACAACCCCAGAGGTGCGTCGACCACTCCCGAGACCTTTGTCGTGAAAAAATGGCGAATTTTCTTATCATCGCACGTCTTCCACGAATAAACCTGACACCACCTATTTCAGAGCCATCTCATGGCCTCGCAGCATCGTCCCAAGGTGCGGACAAAGGCTTTTCCTTTTCGCCCATTCGGTTTTTATTGTCTTCAGACGACAGTTCCAGCAGCCCAGGCCAATCTTCTGGCCTTCCTTTTAGTCCAGGTTCCAATGTAGCTCCCTCTGACCTTCACTTTGGGTCCCCGACGAACCTTCAGTCCTCACCAGATCGCAGCTCAGTACATGGTGCTACCCAAGATCCGCATCCTTCCTCTATTTCTTCTTCTCTACCTTGTGGAAGTCCTTCATCACCTTATCATAAAAATGTCCACCCATCATATCCTCCGCGACACATTGATGCACAATTTCCTCATTCATATCGTCCTCCCACTATTTCGATATGTAATGATCAGAGCCGCGTTGTCCACGCCAACCTTCCGACCACTGTACAGCGCTCACAGACTTCTCAGTTCACTGAAGCCGCGTCAGAAGGTCCATTTGAACCTCAACAGTCAGTCATAGTACCATATGCGTATGGGGGCACGGCTCCCCAATTTTCGCAACCATTCATTCCAGGAGGATACGCCTCTGCCCACCCTTTTCGACCTGCGAATTTCCCACCTTACCCTTCTCCCCAGGGATGCTTCTCATCATCTTTGGTATACTCATCATATCCTGCTTTGCCGCATTATCAGCTGCAATGTCCAGAGGCTGACAGGCAAACAAGTTGGCCTAGTCCTTCTCATTCAAGGTTGCCACCTGAACAATCTGAGGTGTATGCGGAACTATACCCAATCTGTACCAAAGAAAATGTTCATTCTACATCCGCCCCTTCTCGACCTGAAAATCTCGTGGATATGCAGGAAGCACAACGTCTACCGATGCTCGAAATAGGCCTTGATACAGGTCCTGGCAGAGCCGGGAAGGGGTCTCTGGAGCGCCGCCCTTACCATCCCAACCCCCCAGCATATCGCCTACAATGGGTGATGTGGGTTGGAAACGTACCGGCGGATGCTACACACGACGAGCTGTGGCGTTTCTTTACAGAGTCGTCGGAAGACACTCCCGATGACTTTCCGCAGAGAGGTGTGCTGTCGATTTTCCTCATCTCACGCACAAGTTGTGCGTTCGTCAATTATCAGTCAGAAGCGTACCTTGATGCGGCAATGAAGCATTTCAACGGGCATCCGCTGCGCCGAGGAGATCCGCGATGCCCAAAGCTTGTGTGTAGGATCAGGAGAGCGGACGATGATCTAAAAGCTGGAGTTGGCGGACAGAGGGGTATGGGTATGCACATACGTTGGATTAAAGAACAGAGAGCAAAAGCAAGCGATCAAGGCAATTCGTCATTAGAATCGTCCTTGAATGTTTTGCCCAAAATATCCATCTCCGGTAGTGACGACTTGAAAATGTCTACTTCATCATCAGACTCAACCAGGTCAACTACTTCAAGCTTGTTGGCCGTATTTTTTCCTCAGCGTTACTTCATCCTCAAGTCATTGAGTCGAGTAATGTCTTATTTTTAGCCTCAATTGCAAACGTTATTAATGGTTTATGTAGTTTGATCTGGATGTGAGTAAGGAAGAAGGCGCATGGGCAACTCAGAAACATAATGAAGGCATACTTAACCAGGCATTCCGCACCAGCAAGGACGTTTATCTAATTTTCAGTGTCAACAAAAGTGGGGAGTTTTACGGATATGCCAAGTAGGAGATATTTACACTCTTATCCCATCAAAACTAATTCTATTATAGGATGACTGGATCGTCAATGTCAAATTTGCTCAAAGACGAGAAAAAACTCGGCCTTAATGTTATCACGCAAGGCAATGAGAATAGCCGTTTCTTCTCGCCAAGCCCAAACCATCTAGTGGATGAGTCGCCCCTTCCAATGAGCGTGGATGCTCCGATACTCGGGACAGGACTTACAAGCTTTCTTCCTGCTATTGATCATACAGTCTCGGCCCCCGCAGAACTTGGGACCATTCACGAACAGATGTCTATGGTACCTCAACTTGCACGGCGTAGTATTGACTATCGCCTGCTTTTTCCATCGGTCTCTCATGTGTCTGAGAGGTTTGAATTGGACCCTCTGGCGCCGGCGCGAGCCATAAGGTCCAAGGTAGAAAATAGTCAGGTATCAACAGTTGAAGTTGTGAAGCCAGGCAATGGTAGTAAACTCAAAGGGCGGCATGATAATATTGGTGGCAGAGCAGAAGACGGCAAGCAAAGTGGCGGTTGGGGCGGATCGTTCAAGATACAGTGGCTTTCTACGGAGAAAGTGTCATTCCAGAAGACCAAGAACATACGCAACCCGTGGAATCATGATAGGGAAGTGAAGGTGTCGAGAGACGGGACGGAGTTGGAGCCGAGTGTTGGACGGAAGCTCATCGAGCAGTGGGCTGTGTTGGCGAAAAAGTCGTAGTCCGTATGGGCTTGCCAAGGCTAACGATCCCCTCTTTTGGGGATCAATGCATGCATATTATATATATTTGCTTTCGAGGCACCTTGAACCTGAACCATCACCATGGTCAGTTTAGGGCAAGCGTTTACAGACACCTCTGCCCGCGGTTGATCCGCTCAATGCTACCCAAAGCGGGTCTCTACTAATGCAGTAGGCTACAAAAGTGGCACCTGAGGTAGTTACTGAGTAAAGAGCACTCTTCCCCTCTACTCTGTTGATGAGGTATAGCACCTGGCAATATGTGCATATATGGGACAATTGTTGAAAGAGAACTAGATTGGATGTGACTCAGTAAAATTCTTACCATGAAGTCATTATGATATGCTAAGTATAACAGAACTTTAGTGAAGCACTTCCACTGTAACTAATGTAAAAATAGTTAGGTGCTATGATTTGAGAGGAGTCCAAACAGGTTCCCAGTAGACTTTTGAATTTGATGTGGTGATGTCAGTGATATCAGGCTGATGGTGTGTAATGTTGCAGTCATCAGCAGTTGAGGCAAAGAGTGAGCTCAGTGCACATGAATATATCATTACATCTCAGTATTATACAACAGCAATGTGTGTTGAACAGTATATTTGAGATAGTGGGGGATTGATTATTTAGTGCTGCTTGGATAAGTTGCTGCACTAGATTGTAGTGCTGCTCAGGTAAGTTGCTAGGTTAGTGGTGATCTTAACAGCTCATTGATGAGGTCAATAAACATAATGTAATAAAGTTACAAGCTTAACATGCCTTAGCATGCAGTATGGAATATGCTCAAAGACATAGTTAAGACAAAATTAAGACTGTTTAGCTAATTGCTAAGCAGTTGAATAATAACTATTTACATGCATGTTATGTGCATAAAAAATACAATAATAAAATAAAAATTATAATACAGTAAAAGCAAAAGCACATCAGCACTACTGTTATACATCCCCTCTTTAGACTACTTAGTGGTTTACATAAGAAGAGGAGATGTCCTGTTTTGTTTTGTTATTTTTTTTTCTTGTGTGCAGTGTTTTGTATGCTAAATTGGAAGTCTAAAGGGTCATAATGACTCAAAGTGTCAGTATAAAGGTATTACACTTACAGAACACAGTATGGGTGGGGGATATTGTGGTTATGAACTATAATAGTACAGTTCACTTATTGAGAGAGCACACTTGTGTTCATCACATTCAATGCCAAAAATTATGTAAATTAGGAGCTCATTTGCCCCTCTTCAATGTCAACCACCCTGGACCCATGTATGGGACTTGTAAAGTCTACTGGTTGTGATTCCATCTCCACATTCATTGTGATGTTAGTTGTGGTGAATAATGTAACTGGTCCATTATCTGGTAGTATTGGCACCAATGGCATACTAGTGGGAATATATTTGAATCCTCTACATATTGGATATTGTTTTGATTGCCTAATCAATCTACACACAATAGAAGTTGGCCAAGGACATTTTGTGGCAAACTGATAGAGAAATCAGTGATTTGATGGAGAAAGCTAAATTTAGATATTGAGAAAAATTGAGCAGGCTTTGGTAAAATGCTTATATCTCCACAGAACAACCACCAAACCTTATTATGTTTGGTATTGCTGGAAGAATCTAATTAATTTACACCTGATAAAAAGAGTTTTAAGGCATTTAGTGAAGAACTGGAGGAGATATTAATGATTTATGGAATTAAAGCACAAAATATTGGAAGATCCTCTCTTAATTAGGAAAATTTATACCAAGTTTCTTGGGACCAGAAAATGAAGGCCCAATAGCTAGAAAATAGCCTAGAATAACCAGAAAATGTTATGCATTACAGGGAGGGGAAATAATATAAATAGAGGGGAATTCTGTGACATTTAACAGGTTGCTGATTGCCTATACTTAGAATTTCCATGAAGTGAATATCTTAGGCCCAAGGCAATAGTATACTTCAGGTCAATAGTTTGATACACTTTTTAGACCTTCTTTTGGTGTGACTGAGGTTGCATTGATTGAAAAATCAATAAATTCTATTACTTACCTATATATTTCATAAAAGTACTTTGTGAAGTGTAATTTAGCCCCAAAACTTAGTGAAAGCTGATTCATTTGTAATTGCCTCTATTCAGACTAATCCAAATAATCTAATTTTGCATCAATATATTATCTTGTTATTAATGTGGAACTATAGATGGTTTTCCACATGAGCCATCACTTCTATATCTAGTCAATTTTCAGCATATTCTTGCTGCACTTCCTGCCTGAAAACCTTGTCTTTTATCTACATTGGCACTCCATCCCCTCCTTTAAGGGGCTGAACTGCCTTTCTTACTATGTATGCTTTTTTTGGCACTACATTTGCAGCCAATTGCTGCACTTTCATTTGCTTCTCTTATGTTCTTTCATGCAATTGCATGCTTCATTGCAGTTTTTGAGCCTTTATAGTCCTCAACTTCACCATATGTTTCTTCAGTTCCTAAAACCAATGAATGAGCAAATCCTTGCCTTCTGGATTTATGTAACAATCCACATTTACATATTCATCAGAATAGTAACTCTTTCCATACTCATCATCTTCAAAATACTAAGATAAACAGTCTGCTATTTTGTTCAATTCATTCTTCACATAGGTAATATCAAACTGATAGCATAACAAGTAGTCTATCCATTACTGCTGCCATAGTGTCAAATGCATCTGAGTCTTAAAGAACTTCAAAGCTTTATAATCTGTTATGATATGGATCTTATATCCCATCAACTATCCTTCTATTTTAGGAGGGCTTTCAGTATGGCTAAAGTTTTTAACTCATGCACTACATAGTTCTGCTGAGTAACTATAAACTTCTTTGATATAAATCCTGCTGGCAGGCAGGTCTGCCACATTGGTTTTTGACCAAACATTGCACTTACACCTATTTTCAAAGCATTACATACTAGCCATATTAGCTCCTTGGTCAAAGAGTTTACTAATTAAATTATCAGTGTCTTTGTACAAATCTGCTTGATTATTTCAAAGCACTGCTAGTGTAGCAATTGCCAATGAAATGATGCCCAATTCTGAGTTATAGCCATAGTGGCCCAGTATAAGCTAATATGTTTGGCAAGAAATTGCCAATATAGTTAACCAGCCTTATAAGCTGCTGGATATTATTATAATTTTGTGGCACTTGCCACTCTTGGATCCTGTTGATTTTTCCTGTTTCTGGGTGAATACCCTGGTTATTAATAACATGCTCTAGGCAGTCTACTCAGTTTGTGTATAATCTGCATTTCTTCTACTTAAAGTAAAGTGACTGCTCCCTTAGTCATTCAAAAATGATTTTCATGCTCTTTAATGAAGTTTAAGGATAAAAAGATATTGTCTAAGTAGATGTGCATGAATTTTCTAATAATGTCTTCAAATATAGAGATCATTAACTTCTGAAAAGTGGTTGGGGCATTACAATCTTTAATCTGCATAATGGTGCTCACAAATGTCTCTATTAGAGATGCAAATAACATTTTTAGAATATCTGTAATCTTTATATAGACTTGCTCATATGCATCTCTAAAGTTTATTTTTAACCTGTATTTTGCTTTTACAAAATCCTTATAGATGACTTTTTAGTTTAGTAAAAAAAATGACATCCTTAATAGTATTGTTATTGTGCTATCTCACATTTAGTGCCATTTATAGTATATTATCCTTTTTTGGGATGCACAATAAAGGTGCCACCTATACTGCTAGTCTTAGTTTCCACCAATATATATTGATGTACTGATTGGTCTTTTTATGCAATTGCTCTTACAATGCTTGCAAGCATTATAGCAGATGGTATTTGTATATCTTTTCATTATTCATAAGATTTATCTTGTAATTTACTTTTCATCATGGAGGTAGTTCCTCCTTTACTTTATTTACAATATCTGCAAACTTCTCCTTCCACTAGTTCTATAATCACAGAATATCCTCTTGAGTTAAGCTTCTTAGCCTGTTATTACTCACTCAGATTATATTCACCCTCTATGTTTAAGATTGTGCAGCCACCTTATATTGCACTTTCAGTGCAGCTATTTGCTCCTCTGACTCATTTTGGACTTTGAATCTAGTTGGAGCATGTGAGCTCCATTGTGATAACAGTATTTTCTCATCAAATATAATCTTCTGTAATAGAGGATCTTATTTTTGGTGGCTAACAAAGACATTATTTTAGGCTGTTTATGCCTTACTCACTTATACTGTTGCATAGACATAACTATCTCATTCTACTCTTATGGCATACAGGAGTCAAAGGCCCATTGAAAATCTGGTAAAAGCATGAGACAATTCTATAGCTTCTAATTACTTCCATTCTCAGCTACTAATGAGTCTTTGACTCTTTTTGAATCATCACTTCTTCTATGCTCAGTCTGACTAGACTGGTTTTTTTACTTGTGAGTCTATCTAAACTTGTTTTCTGTTATGAGTTTTTAGCCTATTCACTAGCAGTATTGTCCATTGTTGAGCCTCCTTAGGCTCATCTTTGATAGTTGCTCTGTCTTGGCCTTTTAGTCATATTGGAATATGATGATACTTGGTAGCATATTAATGATATAGTTGCCCATCAACATTCTTCAATGCCACTTTCTCAGTATTTATAGCTATGCCATTAATAATCACCTTATCATTTACAAAGTCAAGTACTACATTGTTCCTCTGCATGAACAGAGTCCTGATAATCATATCATAGCAATCAAAGTTTACTATATTAACATACTTGACTATTTCCATATTGGACTGTTGAAAGGCTACTAACTATTTTTATCAGTGACTTTTTTAGTTTATGCACATGGGCAAATTGGAGTGCACTTTGCATATCTTAACATGGCAATCACCAATAGTTTGCTCCTCCTCAGGAGCTTCAGTCATAGTTATCAAGTGCTTTGAATCACTATTCCAACTATAATAATTGTTGTCATATATGTCCACTATGACATATTCTTCTCCATTGATTAGGATGCTAGTTATATTATCTTTCACTTTTACTTTCATAGTATCTTGAAGCTGTTCCACCTTTTTCTCATCTTCATTGTTAGACTCACAGTCTGAATTATTTGCTGCAGTGTGTGCAGCTCACATATATGCTTTCTTTGACTTACAAGGATACTGTTTCAACCAGTAGTCCATATTATCACAATTGAAGCATCTTTCAATGACTTCTGCAGCTTCTGCTGGCTCACCAGATTCACTCTGAGGCTTAAAACTCTGCCTAGGCATTAACTCCCATTGCTTCTGCTTTTTGAGTATCACTGTCTTAAGTGCTGGCCTAGTCTCCATGGCCTTCTCTATTGAGCATTGTATTATAGCTGCTGCTTGTCACACTATAAACCATGGATTGCAATTATAATTTATTTCAAACTCTTTTACCAAGAAGATACCAATTTTTGTTAGTTCCCTTAGCTAAGTATGCTTATGGCTGCTTTACTGTTTATAGTGGCTGGCTGCACAAGCTGCTTACTTGTACCAAATTGCATAAATAAGGAATTTCTCAACAGAGTTTATTTCTGGAAATAAATTATCATTCTTAAATAGCAATTTCTGCATCTTGGCTGAGAGGCCATTTACAAACACTTCACAAATTGTATATAGATCAGGATATACCACTATATTCTGCATATGCTCCAATAGAGTATTGATGCAAAATTAGGTTATTTAGATTAGTCTAAATAGAGGCAATCATAAATAAATTAGCTTTCACTAAATTCTAAGGCTAAATTACACTTTACAAAGTACTTTTATAAAATATAATAGTTGTCACAACCCCACTTCATTCTCTTAGGTATAACCACACCAACCCCTGCCTTCTTCACTTCTAATACCTGACCATCACTGATTCAATTACCAAAATCACCAAGTTTTTCCAAGCCACCACTCCTTGATAACTAGACTATGCCCAATACTCTTAATAGAGTTAGATCACTCTTAACACCATATGAATGCTGCTCTGCACAATTGTTCTGCCACCTGATCTTGCTGATGCTCAATCTCCTCCAGTGCATAATTACTTCCAAAGCCTGAGATATTCTACAGATACTTAAGAAGAAGCCTAGTAATCAGTATGCTGATGTAAAATTAGGTTATTTGAATTAGTCTAAATAGAGGCAATTACAAATGAACTAGCTTTCACTAAGTTTTGGAGCTAAATTACACTTTATAAAGTACTTTTATGAAATATATAGGTGGGTAATAAAGTTTATTAATTTTTAGTCAATGCAATTTTAGTCACACCAAAAGAATCCAAAAAGTATATCAAACTAATGACCTGAAGTATACTATTGCCTTGGGCCTAAAATATCCACTTTTTGGAAATTCTAAGCATAGGCAATCAGCAACTTGCTAAATATCATAGAACTCCCCTTTATTTATATTATTTTTTCTTCCTGTGATATGTGATATTTTCCAGTTATTCTGAGCCATTTCCTAGCTATTAGGCCTCCATTTTCTAGTCCAAAGAGACTTGATATAAATTTTCCTGGCTAAAAGAGGATCTTCCAATGTTTTTAGTGCTTTGATTCTGTAAATTGTTAATATCTCTTTTAGGTGTTTACCAAATACCTTTAAACCTTTTTTATCAGGTGCAAATTAACCAGAACTTTTCAAAAATACTAAACACAATAGAGTTTAGTAGTTGTTCTGTCAAGATATAAGCATTTTACTAAAGTCTGCTTAATTTTTTTCAATATCTAAATTTAGCTTTCTCTATCAAATCACTGATTTCTCTATCAGTTTGCCACAGAATGTTCTTGGCCAGCTTTTATTGTATGTAGATTAATTAGATAATCAAAACAATATCCAATATGTTAGTAAGAGTTCACATGTATTCCTGCTAAAATATGCCCATTTTATTGTCAAAGTGTGATGCTTTCCTTAAGATAAGTCACCTGATCTCCAGAAATCTGAGCATATGTCACATGATAATGGTCACATGATTGATTTGGGTGTGCATTAGATCAAAATACTGATAAGCTGATTTCTCAACATTTAAGCCACCAATAAGGCTGATTTAATATAATATAAAGAGGGTTTTTCAAAGCAGTTTTGGCTATATCATTTACCTACAGTTTTCAGCAGAAGTCTATTTTATTCAGACTTTTTGATGATCAATATTTTGCCAGTCTTTCTCATTTCTCAGTTTCCCTCATTTCTTCTTTTCTTTATCCACTCTATCTTTAAATCAATCTCTTTTATCTTCCTCAACTATTTTTCATTTTCACCTTGTCACATTTATTTTTCCTTATTTCCATTTCTAACTCCTCAAGTTTTCCTTCCACTCTGTCTCTTTTCTCCAAATTTAACTTAGCTCTGATCTTCTGATTCTTTTCAATCTCTTTTCTTCATCTTTGTTTTATTATTTTACTTTTTCCTCTTTCTTCACTTTATTCTCAGTCCATTCCTCTCTGTTTCTCCTCTCTTCTTTCTTCTCTGATTTAGTTTCACTTGCACTTTCTTTATTTACTTACTCTTTCTGTTTTAACTCTATATTCTCCATTTCAATTCTATTTTTCTACTATCAGCCTCTGATTGCATTTACACTACTTTTCTTCTTTAAACTCCATTCTTGTTTCTCCATATCCTTTATTTCTTTTCTATAAATTGTTCTCCTTTCCTCCTTTTTACAACTTTCTTAGTGCTAATCTCTAGCACTACTTTTAGATTTCCATGTAAGTCTCCCTTTTTGATGAGACCCAACTAATAAGTTTCTGCTCAATAGAGTGAGTCCCCAAGTCAGCAGAATCTGACATAATATCAAGACTCCCTCTATTGATTGGACTCTCTAAAAATAGCAACTTACATTCAACTCATGTGGGCCTCCACAACCTACTGTGTACTAACTTTTTAGTTTGTATCTGGGCCCCCCATCCAGCCCTATATAGGGAGATCTCTAGTGATGTCTTTAGCTTCATGGCCTACCTTGATGCCAGCCCACACTAGTCCTTTTGTGGCTGCTCTGGTATTACTCTGAGGTTATGGATATCAGCTTTATACTACCTCTGCATATCCACAGCCCTCTTTCTTGGGATCTCTGACTGCCTATGCAGCTGTGGCCCCCACATAGCTCTTTGGATAAGAGAACATGTCTAGAACTGGGAGCAGTCTCCTGATTTGACAGCAGGAGTGAATAGAAACCTATGTATAGCAGTGCAACAAAATCCTCAGAGAGTTTTGAATCTTAGAATCAGAATTCTCTCAAAGGGCTCAGGCTTTCTTGCAAAGTTTGGAGCAGCCAACCACCACTGCTACTCTTAAAATCTGGATTGATCAGATATTGATATTTCACAAGCTTCAAAAGCAAGGAAACCTCTTACCCTTGTTAAGGATAATCTGGTATTGCTGGAGGAGTTGCACAACTTAGTTCATGAGATCTTTTGAAGACCTGGAGGATCTGGCCTACTCATTTTATATGCAATGCTAAGGACTTCTGGAAATGCTAAGATCTATAAATGACCTCCCTTTAAGATCTGCCCAACACTACCAGCAGACCCTGGATGCCACTTATGCCTTTCTCCAAAACCTCAACTCCATCAGCAGGCTATTTAATCAGGCAGCTGCATGTAAGATATAGTTGTTGGCACATCCCCAAGCCAACTCAGTCTTAGGCACCAATACTTTTTATATATGGGAACAAGTTTTGTAGAAACTCTCTATTTCTGCACTCAAAAAAAGTTGTTCCATATACAACAACAATGAAAAGTCCACTCACATACTCAGCTACATCAACAAGCCCTCAACTTGTCTTACATACCTGCTTTACCTGGAACTGTAGGACTTTCCTCCCTACTCTAACCTATGCAACATTAAGCAAATACTTCTTATAGAACACACCCTCTTACAACTCAAACCTCTTCTTCAAATCTCTAAGAACTCTCAGAAACCTGCCTTTCTTCCAGATTTTGCCTTCATTCCCCCTCCAAATAGCCTCTCTCCTTCAAATTGAGCTTTTGAACCCTTCAAAAATAGAAAACTCCTAGATAGCAACTTTTTAGTGGCTAGAAATCAGCTATCAGTGCATTTTTCTCTTCAAGAGGCCTTAGAAATAATTACTATTACTACTACAATCTTGGAGGGCTCCCCATGGGTGGCAAAGATTAGAGAAAAGTTTATAATGCAATTGCACAAGAAGGGTATTTAGATATTCAGAAACTGGAGTTATTTAGCAGTTGCAACTTTAGGAAGTGACAAATCTTCCTCATGCAATGCCTAAACACCTTCTAAGGCAAACTTTACATGTATGCCTCTGATAGAGTACAAGTAGCTTTTGCCTCATCCTACCTTCAAGGGATTGCTTTAAACTACTATACTACATTATTTCAATATAATCCTCAACACTCTCTATTTTTAGATTGAGAAGTCTTTGTAACTGAATCCACTAATAAATTTGGAGTTTACAATATTATTGCTAAAGCCAAAAAGAACTTGATATTACTCCAAATAAGCCTTAGAAAATGCTTTATAGCCTTCATAATACAGTTTAAGAAAGAGACCTATAAAATCAGCTGAAATAACAATGCTTTATGTTTTCAGCTCTATGAGGCCCTCTCTAAATGCATTTGCAAGATCTTCCCAATTACTTCAAAGGTGATCTACATATAATGGCTTCAAGAATCTTATTATGCAAATTAATCAATATTATTGAGAAGACCAAGTGAAACAGTCCCTTATGCAATAATCCAGAGAAGGCTCAACCTCAAATGGCAACATAAGGTAGCAACTCTAAAATCAGTCTGTCCCCAAGAAAATCCAACCAATCCTGGCAAAACTTTTAACAATTAATTGAAGCTCTGAAGCCACCTCTCAGCTTGCATCCAGGCTGCCAAATGTGGCAATTTGCCAGTGGACAATGAGGATAAATATAAGAATATATTGAACACTGACAACTCTGATAACCCCAACAACAACAAATTTCTACAAGCAGGATACAATGCCAGTCATCCTTGGGTTGCAATACTGGAAGAAATTAAGAAGCTTTATAAGAAAAAAGGTGTGTGCCTATTATATGAAAAACTGAGTCACTTTATATAGGACTGCCCTAAATAAAGTGCTTTGGGCCACACTGTCTGAATTATCAATAGAGATGAGTTTGAGTTCCAATATGCAGAAAATAAGATACTAATTTAGCAGACCTCAAAAACATATTGAATTATGGTATTGACTCCAAAGTTTTTGCACTAAATACTTACTTATGCATACTAGTATTTGCTCTAAATATCTGCATAATATACCTCTCTTCCTGAGCTTTCCAGCTCTTTCTCCTTCACACTTCTCTTTCTCCAACCTCTAAACCTATTCTGACACTAGTTAACAGTGATGCTACTAACAATTTTATTAATGAAGCTTGAGCCTTAGATGCAGAACTCCCCTTTATATAACTTTCTAAGCCCATCCAGCTCTGCCTCTTCAATGGCAAAGCCTTCTCTGCAGAAAACATTATTCATTGTTCTTATATTTTATTGACTTTCAAAGATGGAACTTGTGGGAAGCTCTGAATATTAGTAGCAAAACTGCATAGAAGCCTTCTCCTTGTCCTAGGACTTTTCTGGCTCCACAATGTTAATTTCAAAATTGACTGGCACCACTTGAAAATGACCCTCAGTCAGGATTCCTCTTCTTCCTGCCCTTTAGTCAACTTCTCTATTCTTAATCTCAAAGTAACTCCTGATAGCTCTGATAGTTTGCATAATTCATTTAATTGGGAGCCAATGCCTACTAACTCCAGATCTTCTCTAGCTTTTCTAGTAAACATCTTTGATCTGACTAAGTAGCAACAGAATCAAAAACAAAAGAGCAAATCCTATAAGAGGTTATACTAAATACCATAAATTTGTTAATGTATTCTTCAAAGGCAGCATTAAGAAACTACTCCCTCATCACCACTACAATCACTAAATTGAATTAGAAGATGGTAAAATGCCTCCCTTCAGAAAAATTTACATTATGTCAGAAGTAGAACTCCAGGCCCTGAAGGAATACCTCAGTAACATGCTTAGAAAAAAATTTATATGACTCTTAATCTCTTCTGTAGATGGTTTCATTTTTTTTGCCAAGAAAGAGGATGGCTTCCTCTAGCTCTGCATTAGCTACTGCAAATTGAATCAAGTCATTAAGAAGAACTGCTACTCCCTCTTCTTCATCAGTGATCTTATTAACTATTTCTGCAGTGCCAAAGTTTACACAAAGATTGATCTCCAATCCAATTATAACAATGTCTGAATAGTCCTGGAACATGAATGGAAGATAGCATTTAGAATACAGTATGGTCTTTTTGAGTGCAATTACCTCCTGGCCAAGATTATAGAACATTAAAGAAGTATAATCTTTCCTAGGTTTTGCTAACTTCTACAAGTGATTCATTGACAACTACTCTAGTATCACCAAATACCTTAACTGCCTAATCTAGAAGAATCACCTCTGAAACTGGGATTCCAACTGTCAAAGTGTTTTTAAATTCCTGAAAAAGGCATTCACCTCTGCTCTCATCTTTTAATATGTTAATTTGTCATTACCTATCATTCTCAAATGCAACACTTCAGACTATGCTATTGCTAGCATACTGTTACAAATAGACTTCAACAGCAAGAATTTATGCCCTATTGCCTTTTACACCTAGTCAATGATCCTCACCAAGCTCAATTATAACATCTACAATAAGGAGCTCCTTACAATTGTAAAAGCATTCTGATAATGGTGCATTTACCTTGAAGGAACTCAGCATCACAGCTAAGTCTATTTCAATCACAACAACCTTCAGTACTTCATCACTACAAAGCAATTTAGCCAAAGACAGGCTCAATAGTCCAAAACTCTGTCTAAATACAACTTTACCATCAACTACTAATCAAGAATTCTACTATAAAGTAAATAAGATACTAGACTTCTGCATTTATCAGAGATGAGTGATGTACTTGATTAAATGAGTAGATTATGGTCCAGAAAATAATATTTAGAAATCTTGAAACCATCTTGCAGGCACTCACAACACTCTCTAAAAGTTACACCAATACTTCTTGAGAAAATTTAAGGATATTAGGATTTTTTGAATATATAAAGACAGTTATGAGTATAATTCTCATCCCTTGGACTCATTAAAAATTTAACTTCCATTGAGTTCTCTCTGATTACTCTGACAGAATCAGAAAAAACATTTTCTTTTTGGAAACTAAGGAAAGATACCAGCAATAAGCACTTTGATAGCCCAAACTATTTATTCAGCATAATCCAAACTGGAAGCCTTTTTCTCCTGCAAACCCACTTTAGACTTCCTCTTTGACTCATTTAGCATACTCTGCTAAATTTTATACACTATATCCTTCACTTATGGCATTGACTTATATTTGTCATAATTTAGTTCAACTCTTATATTACTTCAAAGAAATAATGGCAATGAGTGACCTTGAAGTCTGTCAGCATCTGAAGACCAACTCTAATCATAAGAGGCAACTGATACTTGAGACAAACCTGGGCTAAACCATCCTCAATGTAAAGGCATGCAAAAGTCATGCTATTCAGTAGCTCCCAGTAAAAATAAATCCAGCCTATTGTATAAGAAATCAAAGGTCAGCATGGATCCTAAAAATAAGTATACACTTAGTTCTGATACTTGCAATGTAACCATTATTAGAGCCACCCAATCTTGCACAAACTTAAAATTGACCAAGGCTGCTTGAGATAAGGAGGACTCTAAGGATGTCATACTCAATATGCATCAAACACACTAATTTCTTCCTGCAACACTCTCCATAGCATCAGTTTAAATCTCTGCCTTTACAAACTCAGGCCCTAAAACATCTGCACAGCCTACTACTAGTGCTTTACTTCATGTTTAGATTTCCACAAAACCCACTTCCAGACCAAGCAACACAATTAAGAAGGAAGCTATGTTAGTTTAGAGAAGATGTCTAGGGATTAGCACTAATTTCTTTAACTCCTCTCCACCTACTATCTTAACATTTTGTAGCTTCACCACAGCCACCTGATGCACCTTGAATAACTCCATGCAAGCAAGAGCCAAGGCACTATTACTAGCTTCAAGGGACTAACAAAGCACTGCAACTTCTGCCTCTGCTGCAGAGAGATGTGCTGACTAGGCCAAAAGCCTCACCTAAAGACTATCAAGCTCTAAAGGAGATTTAGGAAAGGAGTCACAATGGAGGTAATAGAGCAGTCAAATAACCACCTAAAGAAGAGGTTAATACTTGGGTATCTTGCTCTAATAAACTTCCCATTAATCAATAACTGGCAATGTTACTCTCCTCTCCTCCTCATTTCTTATGCCCAAAAGCTTTGACTCTGATATTAGCTAATTCTCCCCAGAAAACAGATCCTCCCCTAACAATGTCAGTTTGATAACTGAGTTATCTCCACTAGATGCATGATGATATAAAGAGAGCACTTGATGTCTGCAGAACTTCTTCTATAAAGTCAACAGTGTGAGTAACAAGCAAGAGTTAAGCAAGTGTGAGGGCAGGCAAGGGACAAGCAAGACTAGCAGAGAATTAAATATCATTAAAGAAGCTTATATTTGATTTAGTGAATAGGCTAGAAAAATACTGCTATTATTCAGCCTAAAAATATTTTATCCACAAATTGCCTCTATATACTACATTGATAACTGTATTATTACTAATACTGTTTACTAATTAGGCCTTAATATGTAATGGAGTATGACTAACAATAATCAATGCTAAGTAAGGTCTGTGCATATAATTCATTAAGGCTAATTACTAAGAGATGGAAAGGGAAAGAGTGGGCTAAGCAGTTGGTTGAATCTGCTAAGAGTAGGCATATTGTCAGACTAAGCTTGGAATAAGGTTGAACATGGTTTGGAAACTGGTTCTCTGACAGTTGACCCTGCACTCAACTCTGCACTTGCTCCTAGATGGAAGGCCCCACTACTGGCTGCCAGAGCTTAGGGTGCCTACCACCTAAAATCTCATATACTTATTTAAGATTTTAACCTTTCAGCTCTAATAACTGCATGGCCATTTACTAGAGTTTAAAAGAACAATAAACATGCTTCAACTGGCAGGCCTCACATGCTGCTACTCTTTGATAAGACTAGAAATAAACAACAAGAGCTAAGAAACAGGAGATCCCCTGAGCACAATAGAAATTGCATTAATGGAAGAGTAAAAGCATGAAGTGATGGACCAAAACAATATACACAGAGGCATGAGCAATGCACCACTTATAAGAAAAGGCAGAGAAAGGAAACAACTAGTTTAGGGCCCTCTCTACATTGTATGGAGTCAGAAATGCACCATAAGAAGAATGAAGTATGCTAGCAATTAGATGTATTCTCAGAGGAATGGAAGGAGGAAAAAGATTGAACAATAATGGAATTAAAGAGGAAGCAGTAAAATCACCCACCTTCTGCTTCTGAAGGTCTACACAGAGTGAATGGAATGAATTAGTGACATGCCAAGAGTATGTATAATACAAATGCTCAATCTCCTAGATGTCTGCTATAAAATTCCATCAAGACTGCTTCTCCTCATACTCTATCTATTTATCCATATGATTGGTTGAGGGAGGAGGAAGACTCAAGGAACAGGACTTGGAGGAGGACTAAACTATGCCCAACTCCCCCAATAGAGTCAGATCACTCTTGATACTACACAAATGTTGCTCTGCATAATTATCCTGCAAATTCCAACTCCTGCACAATTATTTTGCTGCCTGATCTTGCTGATGCTTAATCTCCTCTGGTGCACAATTACTTCTAAAGCCTAAGACATCCTGCAAGTACTTAAAAAGAAGCCCAGTAATCAGTATGCTAGTTTTAATATTGCCATATTTTACCAGTCTTTTCCATCTCTTAGTTTTCTTCATTTCTTCTTTTCTTTATCCACTTTATTTCTTTACATCTCTATTTCTGAATTGATTTCATTTATCTTCCTCAACTCTTTTTTGTCTCCACCTTATCTCATTTATTTCTCTTCATCTCTATTTCTAACTCCTCAAGTTTTCCTTCCATTCTGTCTCTCTTCTCTAGATTCAACTCAGCTATGATCTCCTGACTCTTTCCAATCTCTTCCCTTCATCTGTTTCATTGTCTTACTTTCTCCTCTTCTTTCACTTTATTCTCAGTCCATTCCTCTTTATTTTCCCTCTCCTCTTTCTTCTCTGATTTAGTTCCACTTGCACTTCCTTTGTTTACTTACTCTTTTTGTCTCAATTCTATATCCTCCATCTTGACTCCATTTCCCTACTACTAGTTTCTGATTCCATTTACACTACTTTTCTTTTTTAAATTCCATTTTTGTTTCTTCATATCCTTTATTTCTTTTCTATAGATTATTCCACTTTCTTTCTTTCTACAACCTTCCTAGTGCTAATTCCTGGCACTACTTCCAGATCTCTATGTAAGTCTCTCTTTTTGGCAAGACTCAACTAGTATATTCCTGCTCAATAGAGTGAGCCTCTGAGTCAGTGGGACCTGATAATAGTGAATAATAGAGTTTATTGGTTTTTGATCAATGCAACCTTAGTCACACCAAAAGAAGGTCTAAAAAGCATATTGAACTAATGACCTGAAGTATACTATTGCCTTAGGCCTAAGATATCCACCTTTCTGAAGATTCTGAGCATGAGCAATCAGCAACTTGCTGCTTATTACAGAATCCCCCTTTATTTATATTATTTCTTCTCCATGTGACACATGACATTTTCTGGTTATTCTGAGCCATTTTTCAGTTATTAGGCCTCCATTTTCTGGTCTCAAGAGACTTGCTATAAATCTTCCTAGCCAAAAAAGGGTCTTTCAATATTTTTGGTGCTCTAATTCCATAAATCATTAATATCTCCTCCAGTTCTCCACTAAATGCCTCTGGACCTTTTTCATCAAGTGCAAATCAATCAAACATTTCCAACAATACCAAATACAGTAGAGTTTAGTAGCTGTCTCATTGAGATATCAGTATTTTACTAAAGCCTGCTAAATTTATAAATTTAACTTTTCTCATTAAATTGCTAATCCCTTTATCAGTTCACCATGAAATGTCTTCAGACAACTTCCATTGTGTGTAGATCAATTGGGCAATCAGAACAATATCCAATATATAGGGGCTCACATGTACATTTTATTGTTAAAGTATAATGCTAAATTGATGGCATTGCACAGCAACAACTCCATTTAGCAGCAGATTATCTTATCAGTTAATGCAATCATATCTTTAATGATCTAAGCAGATCTCCATCAGATCCCATCAGATCTGTAATGATTGCCTTGATTTGTCATTGATGCACTGACAATTTTAATTACTTAACATAAATCACCTGATATTTGGAGACCTGAGCATAATCACATAATTGATTTGGGTGTGCATTAAATCAAAATACTGATAAGCTGATTTCTCAACATCTAGGCCACTGATGAGGCTGATCTAACATGATCTGGAGAGGGCTTTTTAAGGCAATTGTGGCTATGTCATTTGCCTACAGTTTTTGGCAGAACTGCTTACAGTTTTCAGCAGAAGTCTATTTTATTCAGACTTTTTAATTATTCATATCTTTGTCATGTCTCATTGTTGAAACAGACATATCACTATTGTCCATTATTCTTTTAGATAAAGCATTCATTGGCCAATGCAACCCTGAGTCCTTTGTATTTCTGAATCTGTGCCTTCCCTAGTTCAATGCTTGCAGTGAACTTGTATGCCAGATTGCAACACCTGCATCTATGCTCCACAGAATTGGCTTTTTTCATTGTGAGATATCTTTCTAGAAATCATCTTTCCATCCTCTGGGAGGTGGGAATCCTGCAGGACTCCAAGTCATCCTTATCTCTCATGGATTCAGGGTGTCTGCTCGTGATGGCAAGGGACACTGCCTGTTATGATACTCACGTGACCATAGAGCCAGAGTAGTTTCTCCAGTTTGATTCATCTCGTACATACAACGACTTGCGATAAATATCGTTAAACAGCTCTTGTTGCATCGCATTGCGAACCGCTGGCAATAGCGTTACACTGCCTGGCACTCCATTCATCATTGGAGGTCGCTGAGCTCCGTGAGCTCCGAAGGTGCTTCCGGGGTTAAGCTAATATGGCTCTCTTCCTCGGGGCGGGGATTTTCTGTCGGCTGCTCCATTCTGGCCGACCGCAGCCAGTTTATATATGCCATAGATTTAGTAACTAAAGATTTTAGGAATGAACTCACAAGGCTGGTGGCACCGGATAATCAGACTGGCGTGTCCCAAGTGCGCGAGTGTCTGTTTTTGGACGTTAATTCTGTTCAAAAGATGTAACGATAGCGTTAGGTCACTTCGCAATGGAACAGTGGTAAGTCCAAGTATTCGAAGAACTGCCGAGCTACGATACAGCGACTCGTTTATATATCCTAGCCAAGCCTTAAAACTTCTACTGAGTCAACGGTTAAAGTAAGGTGATGCCGGATCAATCAGAAAAGAGTGCCGTGCGTACAAGACTGTTCTAGAATTCCGGAATCGGACCTTTTCATTTTAACTCAAGGTTGGTGACAGTTTCTTTCTGTTTGGCTCAACATGCGCACCAGATATCGACCTTCGAATTCTGCGTCTGCCTCCTTGACACGATCTCAACATCAACGTTGAACTTGCTGAAGATCCTGACGAAATATATGAACGCAGCATACCTGATGTGCCCCAAGGGTCTTCCTACAAGTCCGACTGTGATAGGTACTATTCCTATATTCAACTGTGTCACCTTGTTCATGACAAGATGTATTAAACACGCTCACGAAAATATGTGCGGGGAACGTATATCAAACATACAAAAACGAATGTACCGAGCTCAAATTAGGCCTGACATGGTCTACCGCTGGCCGCAGAAGACCAAACAGATTTGACTTGAATTCCTTAAGCTCGTCGATTTAGCCGTCGCATCATTTGTCCTGTATGTGACGATACCTTGCAAGAAATAATTCTCTAAAAGAAATATATGGAACAGAAGAGAGTTCATATTTTATTCAAACGGCCTATTCCTATTCAAGTAGTAAAATTCTTGGTGTACGGTATATACTAGGTATACCTCGATTGGCTAGATTGCCTGTGACACCCTTTCGAGTCATACGTTCTGTATTGAGGTCAGATATTCGTACGTTATATTTCATGAACCCATTTTACCTTTTGGACGACAAACATTTACGCCACCATAACTCAATTTGAACGGGTAAGGTGGTAAGCTGAGGGTGATTTTAGTGGATATATGGACATTGAGCGAAAATGAAGACGGGGATAACAGGAAGCGGGTGAAAGATGGTCATGAATCAGAATAGAGTTTGAGGGGATTGTGACATGTGATCCCGTGGTGTGGAGTCGGAAACTCAAAAAAGTCGTGGAGCCTGGTGTGGACATGCCAGAACGTTGACTCCCTTGTATCCAGGAGCAATCCGTAAGATTGTCGATGTTTATGGGGGTATAGGGGTAGTTATTTGGCGTGTGTGGCGGCGTCACGATCTCATTTAAATTGTACCCATGGCGAAAATGGGGGTTATGAGCAAGTAATTCATGGGTAAGTGACCGGAGACCTACCGCGATACTTATCAGACGACGATGAGGACCTGATATACCACTAAAGACGGTATTGCTATACCCATGCGCAGGCCTATTTGCCCCCGTCTCACAACGACATGTGTCGTATCAAGCATGAGTTCCAGCCAGGGCAGCCTGAAAGCACATAAATCCAGGCAGAAGGTGCAAACGATGAGCAACAAGACGGACGGTCGATTGAGCAGCTCGACCACGGGAGTTATTTGGATGGATAACTTCGATGTGGACATTGGTCTAGCCTTGTCGTCTCCTCGGAATACAACGAAGGTCGGGGGCGATATATATGTAAAGCGGCTGCATGAGCGTCATCCGCGCTGATTGCACAGAAACTCGTCCGCTTTTCCTCAGCAAGCTGATGGTGGCGGGTTGGTTGGTTGTTACATCGATGACCCACACAAACTCAAACAAGTAACACGATATTAAATATTGTGAAACTTTAAAAGTCCACTCATATTATAGTTCAAAAATTGGATTAGAGGCGGGAGACGACTGGTCGGCCGATGACATTAAATCTTGTGTCTCTTTGAAGTTCGCATTAACACGACTCTTGATCTTCCGTTTCACGTTCGGGTAAATGTCGTCTCTTCGAGATCCTCCTCTCTTGCCTCACTGTCAGGCGTATTGGATATCTTGACAACAACTGCAAAATGAGCAACATATTCACGGTGATCAACCATCCACAAGTCGTCAAAACCTGCGTAACTCTTACCTTGCTAAGTTCAGTAGAAGGTGCGAGCCCTGGAAAATCTTTGGTAGCGTACACTCTGAATGGACGCCCGTAGACCTCTGTCTGGGCAGTAGACTTCATCCCTGGGACATTCAGCGATGATATATTAAAAGTACGATAGCGAAGAATGAAGGTTCCCTCCCGCTGCACGGCCAGATCCTGTGCGACTGACCATGAGTAATTCTGTTGATGCATCAAGTGGAGGACATTCGCGCCTGAAAGACAAACACGATTGCTTTTCTGCCTTCGTAGTCTATAAGGTGCGGCCCGGCGACTTTTTCTCCAAATATTGCTTCGGACGCCCTTGAATACTCCGTGATAGGGTAACCATCCACGTAATGGATTGCATTCTCCAAACTCGCCGCAAGGAGCGCAGCACTGATCGTTTGTGATATTCCGGAATGGGACCCACATGCAGATGATGAGCTCAAACTATTTTCCCAAACCCATTCGGGTATTGGGAACAAATCCACCGCACACACAAGACCAGTAGTTTCTACATCCCTAGAACGGTCTTGTTCAATCGAACTTTATCTACGAATCAAAAGATGTCGACGACCAGCCTGTAATCAGATATTTCTGTCTCAATCTGTTCGGATGTGCCAAAATTCTGCATTTGAAACAAACGAAGAATAATCACAGGAGGTGGATCGAGCGGACGCCGATCCACCCGGGCAAACCTTTGCTCGTACGTTCAATCGTGAATCAGGCCTGAGGGATGAAGTCATACTTGCTTTCTGCCGACGTCTGCCTTTTGCAATTCTTGCAGCACGATCCGGATAGGCTGGTTTGCGAATATACCACTGTGGAAGAAAATCATCTGGCCGCTATTGAATTCCACAGCGCTAATAGCTGTAAGCATATTCGTCGCAGACCCGTCGAAAGTGGCGTGCATGGTTGATGGAGCACTCAAAAACGCAAGATAAGTCGCAATAAAGTGAGGCCGGATCTGAGTGTAGCGAGTGAACCCACGATTCTAGGGTTAAGACCATTGCAAACCCCTTTTTACTGAACGAGCGTTGCCATATTAATTCGATGGATCATTGCGATTACCAAGAATATCATCAATACGCAGATCATGCAAAAAAAGTGTAGACCGTGATCAATTGGGAGGAACACGTCCAGATTCGTCAAGATCGTATCGGGTTCTAGCCTCTCAATTTAACTTCGACATAATATTGAAAATCCATAACAAGAAGTTTATCACCTGTGAGGATGTTCCCACCAGAGCACAAGAAAACTAATTCGAGTCCGAACTAAGAAACGCGCTGGAATTTCTATTAATCATACTATCTGATACATCGATTTCACAAACGTGTAAAGTGCTTGTAAGAGAAGAGTTGCAACGAGGCGGGTCATGAGATACTTGGTGCGGCAGTGATAGGAGAAACCACAAACGAAGGACTTCCTTGACCACTTCAAAGGCCGTCATGAGCCAGGTGGTCCCAGATTAGCTACCAAAATTAGGTGAGACATGAGCGAGGTTATAATGTGTATATCCATCCTTAGGCATTGCCTCCGCCTAGCCCTTGAATTGATTGATCTACATATGTAAAAGAAGGTCAGTCGCTTCACCTAACGCCATCGGTAAATCTTACCATTGCAGGGCTGTTCCCAACAGTTGTGGTCGTAGTCCCGAATCCGAGGCTGATCTATGTCGAAGCCTGCAGGATGAGAATCTTTCTAAATCAATGCCTTTGAAGATAAATCCAGGAGTCGTGACACAGATACCGCAAAAATCCGGATGAGTACGATGCTGTAACGTTTTGCCTAAATTGGAACACGTAGGAATTGCACACCTGACGTTACTATCTGTGACCCGTTACGCAGAGTGGACTAGGCTCTGGGCTGCCAGTCATTTCCATAGCGGGTAATATAAACCGCTACAGATAATCCTCCCGGCCGGACATGTCATGTGAAAAACATCATCAGCTGCTTGAAAGTGTGCTCGGCAGTGCTTTGGAAATTGGAAAGACATGACAACATGTTGGAGTGTTGTGGATGATGTAAGGGAAATGTTTGGCATCTGTGGAACTCCTTCCACAGAGTCTGGTGCAAGTGACAAGTGAGAGTCAAGTGAGAGTCAAGTGAGTGTAAGAGTGGGCAAGAGTTTGGCAAGAGACAAGCAGGGCTAACAGAGGGTTGAACATGATGAAATAAATGATGACAACTGTGGAATATGACCCCATACTTTCATCATAAGTATGTATGTCTCTCCATATGTTTCAATCTTTTCTATTCAGTTCTTTTATGTAACTCATTATGAATCTCATACAGCTCCATCTTAACTCTTTTCATTTGTCTCAACTCCATGTTTTTTTCCTTTTCTCTTTCATACTACATATTTCTGTCCCTTTTTCTCTAATCTTCTTCCTACATTTCCAGTTTCCCTCCTATTCACCCTTTTTTAGCTTTCTTCTCTTTTGTACTTACTCCTTCAGCACTAATCCCTGGCACTTTCCCCTTATTTTGTATGAGTCTTCCTTCTTAGCAAGACCCAACTGGTAGGTTTCTGCTTGACAGAGTGTGCCCCCAAGCTAGCAGGACCTGACAGCCTTTTTACTCTAATTCATCTGCTTTTTGCTGTCTTTGTCAAACTCCTCACTAGCTAGACCATGGGAACAAACTTCTAAATTGGTTGGACTATAAAAACTAGCTTCTTTATTGATCTTGGGGCTCAGTTCTATTTTGCTAGCATGACCTAGTGACTATATGACCTGTAATGTAACATAACATCAGTCATACATGTGATGTTACATGTGACAGTCACATGACTTGACCTTGGAATATTTTTACTGACTGATAGAGTGGCTCCTTAGATTTGTTCTCTTTGGATCTCCCTTGCTAGCTGTGTGACTGAGCCACAGCCTCCATGTTGGAATCACATCATCATCAGTCATTGTAATGTGACAGTGTGATATGGTGATACTACAAGCCATTGTCAAAGAGTCAAAAGAATACAATAGCCACTAATGTCTGCTTTGTCCACAGACTATATATATTCAGCATATACAAAAGGTACTCTCAGCCATATTTACACTTACTGAGGGTACATTATTCATCATTAACCTATGAATGCTCATACTTACAATTGTACCTAGACATAAGCTTACTTATGTAATCATCTAAATACAGGCAATGGTATGACCTACTGTCATGACTCCCCTCCGGAGTCCCCCAGGACAACCCTAAAACTCCATTGGGACCCTCTTTTGTCAACTCCACAATGTGCCCTGCCCCCACAGCTGCCAATGCCACCATCACACACATCACAACTGCCATCAGCTAACCCCCCTGGAAACCCTGCATCACAGACCCCAGGATTGACTGCTGTCAATGATTGGATTGCATGACCCACTTCCAGCCATCACACATCACAGCTCCCTTTACACCAATTGATCGTGCACTTCACACATGCAATCTAAGTATACAGTCCCTGCCCACTACTCAATGCCTCCTAGAACTCATCCCAGACACCCCAGAACCCCGAGACCCAACCCTGTAGCACTTATAGCATAGTTCCCCATTGTATTCACTAGTCTTGATATTAACTTGAATTGTTGCATGCCCTCTTGCTTGACTGGTATGCACTGACTGGTATGCTTTAACTGGCATGCCTGAATAATTACATGCTCTAAGTTTGGTATGCATTTTGTAACTTATAATTTGCTAACTGGGTCTTGTCTTAGAACCCTGGGTGTCAGGTTCCACTGATTCGGGGGCTTTCCGGGAAAGCAACGCCCTTACAAGGCGGACTTGATCTACAGATACTCGGGTGTCTGGAACTCTGGGGTTAAGGCTCCGGGGTTCAAGACGTGAATAGGGAGGTGGTCCTGGGGAAATGGAACTTGATCCGGGGGTTTTCAGGGTTTTGTGGTGGGTGAGAGTTGGTGGGGGTCGAGTCGGAACCGGAAGTTCTAAGACAAGACCCAGTTAGTAAATTTAGAGTCGCGAAGTGCGTACCAAACTTAAAGCACATGATTATTCCAGCGTGCCAGTCAATGCGTGCCAGTCAATGCGTACCAGTCAAACAAAGGGCATGCAACAGTTCAGGTAATATCAAGACTAACGAATACAGCAGTGAACTATGCTATAAGTACTACGGGGTCGGTCTCGGAGTTCCGGGGTGTCTGGGATGGTTTCCAGAAGGCATTGAGTAGCAGGCCAGGACTGTATACTGGGATCGCATGTGAGGGGTGCGCGATCAATTGGTGTGGGGGGATCGTGATGCGTGATGGCCGGGAGCGGGTAGCGTGATCTGGCGGTTGATGGCGGTCGGTCCCAGGGTCCATGAAACATGGTCCCCGGGGGTTGGCTGATGTCGGTTGTGATGTGAATTGGTGGTGGCATCGGTAGTTGCGGGGGCGGGACATGTTGTGGAGAGGGTCCCGGGTGAGGTCCCGGGGTTGTTCCGGGGGACTCCCGGAAGGGGTCGTGACATCACCCCCCCCTCAGCGCCAAGACTCTCCGAGGCGCGCGTAATTGGTGGTTCGGTCCAGGGTCCAATTGTGGGATTCGGCACCTGACCTGCCATGTATCGAAAAAAATTTTTACTATCAGCTCAATCATATCTCGCACACCGACGCATTCCCCGATGCCCCCGGCGACTAACGAAATGGCCCTCCTGGCCACGTGGGAGGCCTGGGATGCGCAATACCGAGCGCGTGTGGCTGTGCTCATCCAACATGAGTGTCGCTGCGTTGACCGCTTACTCTGACTGACCTTCCTTTTTCAGAGCTACATCTTAATTTTGCCTCGGAGGCGGGTCCTAGTCAGCCCCCGGAGCCTGCCCCTGATGCAGGCCCCAGTGTCCCCTCAGAGCCTGCCCTCAATGCGGGCCCCGGTGTCCCCCCGGAGCCCCAGCCCAGTCATCCCACGCCTACCTTTGCGTGGAAAACTATCCAACCCCCTCCCCATCCTAGGCTGTCCGCCCCATGTTTCTGTCGTTCCAGGATGGCAATAGGGGCCATTTCCGAGGTTCCGGAGAGTTGTCGCATTGCATGGGTGGCCGTGACCCAAGTTCAGTTTAAGGAGGCCCTGGAAAGGCTCCAGGGTCTGCCCGCTCATGCCTGGTGTATGAGCAACAGACTGGTGAGTGGTCCCAAGTTCTGGGTTCCTTTGCTGATTTCGGCGCAGTGCAAGCACTGTGCCCGGCGACAGGTCCCCTGTCTGTTCGAGGTCCCGGGCCCCTCATCCCGCCGGGACACGGCCGTGTG
>QLON01000677.1:0-21516 GCA_003313675.1 Termitomyces heimii
CCTTGGGATTGGGATGTGGAGTGAGTGTACAAGGTTATTAGGGGGAAAAGATATGCACCCACTTCTGTTGCTCAGGTGGCAGGTCCAAGTTCTCATTGGTGGCAAAGTCGGGCCACTCCTTCAAGTGGATCGGAGGGCCTTACAAGTGAAAGTGAGGTGTCCAGTCCTGAGGAGAGCTCGAGTACTGCGGGTGGGACTTGGTTGGCTTCCAAAGACAAAGTCACTTTGGGGCCTGGGTTCAGGGAGGTTGGGGAGGATCAGGGTGAGGGGAGCTTGGTGCATCAGGGTAAGCAACATGCTTCTGCTTCTCCAGAGGAGAGTTCAGTACTTTGGGGTAAGTGGCATGCTCTCGCCTCTTCCCCCATCATCTTGCTGGGGCCACCCAAGCATCCCTGTTGCAAACATTCCTCTCCCAATTTGGACCAAGTTCTTGGGCTTAGGAATTGGGCTCTGGAGCAGACTATTATAGACCTACAGTTGGAATTGAACAATGTCTCTGCCTGTCTGTTGATTTGAGAGGCATGGCTGGCGACAATGGAGGTGAATTTGGCAATGTGTCAGGAGGCCTTAGAGGTGAGGGAGGGTTCATTGGTGGTGGTCTGCATGGAGCTGTTCGAGATGAGGTGGTGTCTGGTGGTGGAGGGGTTGGGGATCCAGGAAGGGGAGTTGGATATTCCCAGGACTCGGAGTGAGGAGGATGGGATGACCTTGATGTCATTTGGGGAACCCATGCTCCTGATGCCTCTAGGGGATGTCAAGCAGGGAGGTCACAAGGTGGAAGTGGGTTCCCCAGTATCATTTGGGGAGCCCACACTCCTAATGCCCCCAGGGGATGTTGAGCAGGGAGGTCACAATGTGGGAGCAGGTCTAGTCCAGGTTGGGGCCATGTTTATGGATGTTGGCATGCAAGTGGCTGAGGCAGTCTTGGAGGGAGGAGGCAAGGTGAGGGCAACGTCAGGGGTTTGGGAGGACGTGGGCATTCAGACGTCTCCGGAAGATCATATGGGGAACATTGACTGGCACCAGGACTTCCACTGGTATCTTGGGTTACCCCCTCCACCACAGGCTCAAGGTGAACTTGATGTCCAGCAAGAGTGGGCAGTGCCTTCTACACTCATGACTCAAGTTTTGGAGCTGAGTAAGTGCCACTTCCAGTTGTTTTCCTGGCCTGACCTTCATGCTCAAGTAGGGTGGATTTGTGCTCACCAGGAGCTCCTAGACAGCATCACATCTGTGCGCTTATTTGTGGAAGACGGGTTGGCACAAGTTCATCTGGAGTACCGCCTTCCCCAGGAGATACGGGAGGGCCTTCAAATATTGGCCAATGTCGAGGCAACTCATTGTTGGCATTCCTTTGTGGTGGCTCAAGATATGGGTTAGGTTATAGTGAATGTGGGGGAGCCAATACTGAATACCATGGCCTTTATGAGAGAGGTGTGGAATGGAATGGTGGCTGAGATGGGTAGGGAGTCCGGGGAAGGGGGGGGTTTGTCAAGCATTGGCGGGGTCCAGGAATTGAGTAAGTCAGGTCAGAACTGAGGGGACTTGCCTTCATACCTACATTTGTGTAATTTTACATGTATCTTGGACTTTTTGTATTTTCATGGTTGTGGCAAGAGCAAGGAAGCAAAATATTCATGGGAGTTGAATCCCTGGTAATTCTGAGAGACGGAGGTTATGCCCACAACTGTCCTCATAACTCAGGGGACCCAAGGATCCTGGAGTTTCCCCAGAAAGTACTGATGGAACTTTTGAAGAGCATCAGGGGCACCCTCAAGGTGTTCTTGGAGTTTCCAGGTGTGGTCTTCTGGGCCGTAACCTACCCATTGGACCAAGTACACTACCCTTCCTCAGTGGAGCCAGGAGTTGAGAATCTTGTTGACTTCATAGTGGAGCTCTCCAGCAGCCTCTATGGGGGGTGGGGGCTTGCTCCAGCATCTGGGGAAAGTGTTCAGGTTGTGCTTGGTCAGAAGGCATACATAAAAGACAGGGTGTATACCTTTCATTCCTGAGAGTAGGTTGAGTCAATAGGGGTGAGAAGAGACTTTATTTGTAACTCGGAAAGGTCTGAGGTGCTTGTGGTCAAGTTTGAGCGAGGGCTGCCGGGTTTTGATGTTTTGGCAATTGAGCCAAATGCAGGTGCCAACAGGCCAGTCCAGGGTGGATTCTTGCTTTGAGTTGGCCTGTTTACTATATGTCTAATTGGCAATTTCAATCTCCATGTGGAGAAATAGAGCTCTGCAGTTGGACACAATATTGTCAGGGAGGCCGTGCTTCAAGAAGACATGCTGGATGAAGAGTCGGGCAAACTCCGAGGCAGTATCAGTGGTGTGGCATGGAATGAAGACAGCTTGCTTGGTGAGGCAGCAGACTACTACTAGGATGGCATCATATCCATTAGAGGCAGGGAGTTCGATAATGTGATCCATGGACAGGGAAGACCAGGGTCATCGGCCGATTAGGAGAGGTTTCAGAAACCCAAAGGGTTGGTGTCAGGGCATCTTGGCTCAGTGACAGGCATTGCAGGATCATACATACTGAACAACATCTTTCTTGACCCCAGGACATCCGATTGATGAGCTGAAGAGTCTTCTGGATGCTCTGGGGTGCCCTTGGAGTTTGTGGTCATGGTGCTGTTGGAGGATGTCAAGTCATAGTTTGCCATGGTCCAGAACATAGATCAGACCATTCTGGAGCAAGAGCTTCTAGTCAGGGGATAAGGAGAAGGAAAGGGGGGAGGATGCACTGTCCGCAGGGTTCTCCTGCATATTCTGGGAGTCATGGTCATGGAAGTACGAGTCAGTTGGAGTACTCCAGATCTGATTCAGGAGACTTTCCTCATTGAGCAAAATTATAGAGTTGAGATGCTCAGGGGAAATGACCATGCAGTGGTTGAAGGCATTGCGATTAGCTTTGAATGATTTCTTGGGGTAGACATTGGATCATTGGGTGAGAGCATTGGATTTTGTGCCAAGTCATTCAGGATAGTAGTTGATAGTAAAGTCGTACTTGGACAATGTTTTGGACCAGTGGGCTTGCCTCTGGCTAAGTTGCTTTGTGGTGGTGAAGTACTGGAGGTTGTTGTGGTTGGAGTAGACTTGGATGTGGGGTTGGGCACCCTTGAGGTGAGCACACCACTGTCAGAAGGCTTTGATGATCGCAAGGAGCTCCTTGTCGTAGATGTCATAATTGAGCTCCATGGGGATCATTGAGTGGGTGTAGAATGCCACAGGGTGTAAGTCCTTACTGTCCAAGTCCATTTGGGAGAGAATCCCAGTAATGGCATAATCCAAGGCATCACATTCAAGGATGATTGGGAGTGATGGGTCATAGTGATGGAGGATGAGGGCAGAGGTGAAGGCCTTCTTTAGGAGTTTAAAAACGCTTTGATAGCCAGAATCCCAGTTCCAGGGGTGATCTTTCTGAGTGAGTTGGTTAAGTTGTTTGGTGATTCCTGAATAGTTGTTAATGAACCATCTGTAGAAGTTAGCAAACCTGAGGAATGATTGTACTTCCTTAACATTTTGGGGTCAGAGCCAGGAGGTGATTGCTTTGATCTTCACTGGGTCCATCTGGACTCTGTCAGGGGTCATGATGATGCCAAGATACTCAACTTTGGTAGTGTGAAATGTGCACTTTTTGGGTTTCATATGGAGGTTGTACTTCCAGAGTCATTCTAAAATGTGTTAAACATGACCTTGGTGTTCTGCCAGCGAGTTGGAGAAGATCAGGATGTTGTCCAGGTACACAATGATGAAGATAAGACATCATTCATGTCATGAAAGATGTCATTCATGAAGTATTGGAATGTGGCAGGGGAGTTAGTCATTCTGAAAGGCATGACAAGATACTTGAAAAGACCATATCATGTTCTGAATGCTGTTTTCCATTCGTGTCCTGGGGTAATCTGGACATTGTTGTATCCAGATCGGAGATCAATCTTTGTGTAGACTTTGGCACTTTGGAGGCAGTTGACCAAGTCACCAATGAGGGGGAGCAGGTAGCAATTCTTCTTGGTGACCTGATTTAATCTGCGGTAATTAACGCATAGCCATAGGGAGCTGTCCTTCTTTTTGGCAAAAAGGACTGGAGCTCTGGTGGAGGATGCAAAAGGTTGTATGAATCCTTTGCCAAGCATGTCAAGAGCTGGAGCTCTGGTGGAGGATGCAAAAGGTTGTATGAATCCTTTGCCAAGCATGTCATTGAGGTACTCCTTTAGTGCTTGGAGTTCCACTTCTGACATGTTATAGATCTTTCTGAAAGGGGGCGGCTTACCATCCTCTAGTTCAATCTAGTAATCATAGTGGCAGTGAGGGGGTAGTTCCTTAGCACTACCTTTGGAGAAGATGTTGGCAAATTTATGATATTCCGGGGGTATGACCTCTTACAGGATTTGTTCCTCCAATTTGGGTTCTATGGTGACCTGATCAGATTGAAGATGCTTGCAGGGGGAGGTGGGGGAGATGTGGAGTTGGTAGGCCTCGGCTCCTGCCTGTACCAGTTGAGTGAAGGGGTGTGCACCAATGAGTTGGATGTGGGGTTTTTCCGGGGTTGGCGTTAGTGCTTCTAGAGCTGCTGGGGTAGGGGGGCAAGTCAAGGAACCTGGATCAGGGTCAAAGGAGGCCCTTGTACTTGTTCTGGGAAATATTGGGAGGAAATGTTAAAGGAAGGAAGAGTGAATGTTTACCTGGGGATACAGTCTATGGTGATTCTTTGGGATTGGCTGTGTCAGTTTCAGGTGTAGCAATAGCTTCACTTCCTCCTTCTTGGTCCTGGATCAAGGGTACTGGGTTAGGGTTGGTTGTTGGGACCTTCAGATGGTCTGGGTTGATTGCATCCTCAATTGTCAGGTTGTGCCATGACCTAAGTGAGATTCTGGTGGCCAGTTGCACTTCTCTGGAGTTGAATGACATGGTCATAGTTTTCCAGTTGATATCGGGATTCATTACCTTGAGCCAAGGCAGTCCCAGAATTATGGGGGTCGTGGGATGCAGCTGGGTCAGGTAGAGATCAATGGGGAAGCTTACTCCATTAACAAGAGTGAGTTCATCAATGTGGTGATGCATGATGAGTCTGAAGGAGGTCGGTAAGCCATCAATGAGTTGTAGTTCAGTCGGTTTTTCCAGAGCCTCACCCACCAGTGCTAGGTCAATACGGGCAAAGGTTCCCATGGCTCCACTATCAATGAGAGCTGGATGGGTCTTGCCTGTAGATTGGAAGGTGATGTCAACAATAAATGACCTAGTGGAGTTAGAGTGCAATCTGCCAGTAGTGACTGGAGCTCTTTTGATATTTACAGAGGCTGACTTGGGATTAGAAATGTGGAAATGGACTGAAGGGGGTGTTGGGGGAGAGTTCTAGCCAAGAGTCATGGTTAGGTGATACCAGTTGATCCTGGGGTTCATGTTGTGGAGCCAAGGGAGGCCCAGGACAAGAAGCAGACTGTCTTGTAACTTTGTTACCAGCATATGGAGTTCTCTGGAGGTTCCGTCTTTGAATGTAAGAGGGACATAGGAACAGTGTGTGATGTTCCCAGCAGAGGAGGCTTCTCCATTGAAGAGATAGAGCTGAATGGTTGTGGAGAGTCAGACAAGAGGTAGTCTGGCATCTCAGGCCCAGGATTCGTCAATGAAGTTGTCTGTGGCGCCACTATCAACCATGGTTGGGATTGGTTTGGAATTTGGGGAGAGGGTGGTGTAGAGGAGGAAGAGCTGGGAGGCCCTGGAGGAGAGGTATACTGTGCGGGTGTCCAGGGCAAGTACCAATGCACATAAATGAGTGTCCTGTGCAAAGATGTTGGGGTCGGTGCCACAATTCAATGTGTCTTCATAATCCATTAAATTGTGGTCTCGTTTTCCATGTACTGGAATTTGAACTCATCACTATCCATGATTCAGATGGCACATCCCAGGGCACTTCACTCAGGGCAGTCCTATACAAAGTGACCAGGTTTACCACATAGTAGACACATACCTTTCTTCCTTCAGAGCTCCTTGGTTTCCTCTGGGACAGTGATCCAGGGGCGTCCGGAGTTGTATCCTACTTGGAGGGATTTGTCATTGGTAGGGTTGTTGACTGGATTGTTGGGTTCCAGCAGATCCTCAGAGTCATTGTTCTCTGTTGCCAGGGTTTCTATGTATTCTGCCGCTTGAATCCAAGCAAGGGTGCAGTTTTGGTTCTGTCCAGCAGGGGCAGCGTGAGTGTCGGGGAGCTTGTCAGACTTGGCAGGGGAGTCTTGAGAGCAGGAGTATGGAGTCTGGGGTTGCCAATGGGAGTTTCTGGGGGTGGTCTGAGTTTCTCCTGAGTGTTGTGCCATGGAGAGGCCAACTTGGTCCTCCCATTGGTGCTGGTTGATTTGCGTGACCAGGTTTTTGAGGCCATCATACATAGTTTGCTTTGGGGCAATGTGGAGAACTTCGCAAATGCACTCCAGAAGAGCTTCATGGAGTTGGAACCACAAGGCATTGTAGTTCTAACCTGTCTTGTAGGCCTCCTTCTTGAACTGAACTATGAAGGCCGTAAAGCATTCTTCTGGGCTCATTCAGAGCATGACCAAGTTCCTTTCAGCTTCCACAATGGTGTTGTAAACTCCAAACTTACTAGAAAACTCCTGCATGAAGGCTTCCCAGTCAGCGAATAAGGGGTGTTGGGGGTTGTAGCAGAGCATGGCAGTATAGTGGTCCAGGGCTATGCCTTGGAGGTATGAGGACACAAAGGCGACACATGCTTGGTTTGAGGCATAGGTGTAAGGCTTACCCTGGAAGGTATTCAAGCACTGTACAAGGAAGATTCACCATTTCTGGGGGTTTTGTCCACTGAAGAGTTCTAACTTCTGGATATCCAGGTGTTCTTCACAGGTGAGTGCATCCCTGACCTTACTTGGGTCACCACTATTCAGAAGAGGGGCTCCAGCATTATAGTAGTAATAGTAATGATTTCCGGGGCCTCCTTGTGGGGGAAATGCATTGACAGCAGGTCTCCATCCTTCCAGTGGTCCTCCAGGAGGTCTCAGGTCTGGGGGTCCATTATTGTCCGGGGGTCCCAGGGGCCACACCAGTGGGGGGGGCCATTTGGGGGAGGAGGAGCTATGTGGGGGGGTTCTTGGGGGTGGTATGGTGGGATATGGGGGTTGGTCGGGGCTTTGGCCAGAAGGTCCTGGAGGTTGTCCTGAGGGTGCTGGGGGTTGTCCTGGTGGTACTGGAGGGCATCCTGCCAGAGGGGCATTTTGCTCAGCAGGCATGGGTCGAGTTGGAGGGTTGTAGAGGTTCATATGTGGGGGCATGTTGCGCTGTCCTCAGGGGTTATTGCACATAGGGCAGGCAGTAGGTTCATCCATGTAGCTGAGTGTGTGGATGGATTCCTGGTCCTTGATGCGCACCTTACAGGATTGCCCGGGGGTCGGGATGGCAGATTTCTCTAGTACCTGTCCCTAGGTGTGGAAGGCATTGTTTTCTGGCACTGAGTTAGCTTGGGGACGGGCAGACAATCCTACCTCTTGGGCCACAGGCTGGTCAAACAGTCTGCCCATGGGGTTGAGTCCTTGGAGGAGGGCTGAGGCTGCATCCAGGTTCTCCTGGTGTCATTATATGGGTCTAGGGGGAGGGTTGTCCCCGGGTCCTTGGGGTTCAAATGGCTTTTCTTGCTGAATGTAGAAGGAGTAGGCCACATTAGCCGGGTCATCAAAGGTTCCTGGTGATGGAGAGACATAGATCTCTTCAACCAGACTGTGCAGCTCATCTCATAACAAGGTGTCGCTCCGGAGGAGTTGCATGGTTCTTTTCCCCAGGTTCCCTTGCTCTTGGAGCTCATGGAACATCAGGATTTGATCCACCCAAACCTCCGGGAATGTGTTGTTGGTTGGCTGCCCCAAGGTTCTAAGGAGAGCTTGGGCCCTTTGGGCAAACACCAATCCAGAGATGCAGAGTTCCCTCAGGATCTCATTGCACTGCCACTGATATGCCTCCAATCATTCCTGTTGCCGAGGCAAGGAATTTCCCCCTACCCAGGACTCATAACCTTGTCCTGTGGGTGAGGGCAGGGAGTGCACAGTCAGAACTGGCAGGGGTCTCCTGGGAAAAGGCTGGGGATACGCAGTGATGGGTGGGAGTTGAAACCCTTTGCCACTTGCTTGTACTGGCACAGCCACAAATGGGCTGGTGCAGGCAGATATTGGAGCAAGCCAAGGGGCCGGAGGCATTACTGGTGGTCCCCTCATATAGGTCCATACACTAGGGCCTTGTGTGGATTGAGGGGCCAGTGTGCGTGGGTTGAGCCTTGGCCCCTGGCTAACCAAAGGGGCTGTGGTGTATCCAGTTGGGTACATCTGCCAGTGGCAATTTAGGAATGGTGTGGCAGGTGTGGCGGCTGCAGGTGAGCCACCTGGAGGAGGCCCTTCAGGCAGGTGGGGTCCTGCCTTTGGTGCCTTTTCTCTACAAGGAGGAGGGAGCAACCATTATTATTACTACTACAAGGCCGGCCCCCCTCCCCACAATGGCACTAGACCAGATGATGTTTGCAATGCCCTCACCTATGAAGAATGTCTGGATATTCAAAAACCTAATGCATTTATGGGTTGGGACCCTCAAAAATGGTGTACATTTCTTATCCAATGTCTTAATACATTTCAGGCAAAGCCACTCACCTTCCAGATTGACAACTCTTAGGTGGCCTTTGCTGCCTTGTACCTCTAGGGAATCACCTTTGACCACTACATGGCCCTCATCTAGTTCAACCTCAACAACCTGGCACTTTCTCACTGGCAAGCCTTTGTTGACAAGTTCTCTGGGAAGTTTGGGATCTACAACACTGTGGCCAAGGCCAAGGATAACCTCTTCAACCTCTAAATGCACTTTCAAAGAGTGCTTCACCACCTTTATTGTATGTTTTGAAAAGAAAGCTTATGAGACAAGTTGGAATTACAGTGCCCTCCAGTATGCCCTTTGCTGTGCACTGCCACAACATATCAAGGACATCCTCTGACTTGCCCCAAAACAACTCTCCTATGATGGATACAAGGCCCTTGTCATATAGATCAATCAACAATACTGAGAAGACTGCAGTAAGTATTTGAACTCCCAAGCCCCCTGGAACTCTAGGGGAGGACCCCCATAGCCCTCTGGCAAAAACCCCAACCCCCAAACCTAAAGCACCAACCTACCCATATTCCCTGGTAGCCAACCCCCAGCAAGTTGCAGCCTACCCAATACTAACTCTGGCAGCAGCACCTGCCCCCATGCCCAACTCAGTACTGCTGTAGCTACCAGCAATCCAGGCAATGCACCAAGTCCTGAGGAATCCCTAGAAGACTCTGAGGATCCCGACTTCACCAACAAACAGGATAAAGAGGCCCTCTGAGCCAACTGACTCCCAAAAAAGGGTCAATTCTGGATTGAGGTTCCAAAAGATATGTAGGAACAATGGAGAAGGGAGGGTATTTGCATACTCTGTGGTAAGAAAGACCACTTCATCTCTGAGTGCCTCCAATGACAGGTTATGGGACATACTATCTGGACCTTCAAAGGGGAGGATGCCACCTATGAATATTTGGAAAATGACCCAGCAATTTAAACCCAGAAGATACCCTAAATCACAGAATTGACTCCAATGTCTTCTCCGCCCTGGTCTCCTATCTTTGTTCCATGACACTTGCACAGGACACCTTCATGGCTTACTTACCCTCCCACTCTTCACACTCTCTCCTCCTCAAAACCCACCTCACCTCCTCCAGAACCCCCTTCAACACCTTCATTGACAGTGGTGCTATAGACAATTTCATTGATGAGGCATGGTCTATCCTTGCCCCAGAACTCACTCAATGACTTCCAGTCCTGGTGCAGCTCTGCCTCTTCAAGGAGGATGCCTCTACAGTGGGGGACATCACTTACTTTGTGCATATGCCTGTTACTTTTGCCAATGGACAGACTCACACCCTCTGGATGTTGTTAACCAAACTCCACCCCTCCACACTCTTAGTCTTGAGGCTTCCATGGCTCTAAGACACCAACCCCCGCATTGACTGGCATCATCTGACTCTTTGCCTGATCTGGGAGCTGACACCCAACAACCAGCAGCTTCCCTTTGATATTCCTCACTCTCAAGGCCTGACCCCAAAGAACTCCATGGGCAGGCTCCCACCACCCCCCAGGCTCCAGTCTCACTCATCCTGATCCTTCATCATCAATGCTAGGCTGGATGGTGCCCTGCAACTGATATTGGCCCTCATTGACAGTGGAGCTACTGAAGTCCTCATTAGTGATGCCCTTGACTTTCTTCATGACTCTCTTGATCAACCCCTCCACTTGCAATGCCTTAATGATGCCCTCTCCTCCTCCAGCCCCATCCATAGGTCTCACTCGGGATGTGTGACTCTAGACAATGATTATGAGTTCACCTACAACTTCCTGGTCACATGACTCTATGAGTCAACTCCAATGGTGCTGGGGCTACCCTAGCTACATAACATGAATTCTAACATCAATTGGAGAATGCTTATAATGACCTTCTTGGGACCCAATGACCATCCCTTGACCACCGTGCACCTCCAGGCCCTAGGAAGTGATTTGGTGCCCCACACCCCTGAGGCAGCAGCTGCACCTCCCAGCCATACACTGCCAATGCCTGCCCAAATTTGCAAGGCCCTTGCTTGACCCCCAAACATGCCTTGGAACAGATATAAAAAGCTAAACTACCTAGGCCAGTCTTAGATATGCATCAAACCTGCTTTAGCTAATGCATCCACAACTCCAATTGACTCAAACATATTCAACATTAGGGTTATTGGAGCTGCCCTCTTTGCCCAGCTCATGAGGGATGGAATTCCCACATTTCAGCTACACACCTCACTATCTCTCCTGGAAGAACACCTATGAGGAAATGCTATTCCCCCAGAAAAGAAAACTGAGGAACAGATCCTCTGAGAAGTAGTTCCTCCAGAGTATCACAAGTTTACTGATATATTCTTCAAAGGTGACACTAAAGGAATTTCTCTTCACTGCCCCTATGACTATACAATTGACCTCAAGGAAGAAGCCACTCCCTCTTTTGGCAAAGTCTACAACATGTTGGAAGTTGAACTCCAGGCCCTCAAGGACTACCTCAATGAAATGCTCAGGGAGGGATTCATCCAACCCTCCATCTCTGCCACTGGAGCCTTAATTCTATTTGCCAAGAAGAAGGATGGTTCTTTCCAACTCTGCATTGACTACTAGGGACTCAATAAGATTACCAAGAAGAACCACTACTCACTTCTGCTCATTGGCAATCTGGTCAACCGACTCTGCAGTGCCAAGGTTTATATAAAAATTGACCTCCACTCCAGCTACAATGTCTGCATCACCCTGGGACATGAGTGGAAAACTGTGTTCCACATGTAGTATAGTCTGTTTGAATACCTTGTAATGCTCTTTGGAATGACTAACTCCCCTGCCATGTTCCAATACTTTATAAATGACATCTTCCATGACATAAGCAATGTTTTCATGATTGTCTACCTGGACAACATCCTCATCTACTCCAACTCCAGGGAGGACCACTGGAAGCATGTCCAGCAGGTCCTTGGATGCCTCCAGAAGCACAACTTCCATGCCAAACCCAAGAAGTGTTTATTCCACATGGAAGAGGTTGAGTATCTTAGCATCATTGTATCCCCAAATAGCATTTGCATGGACCCCCACAAGGTTGAGGCCATTGTCAATTGGCCGCAACCCCAGAACATCAAGGAAGTACAATCCTTCTTGGATTTTGCTAATTTATAGAGAACTACTCTGGTATCACAAAACCCCTCAACTGGCTCACACACAAGGACATTGCATGGAACTGGGATAGTAGGTGCCAGAGCATTTTTAACCTGCTCAAAGAAGCCTTCACCACTGCCTCTGTACTCCAGCACTACAACCCCACCCTTTCAATCATCCTAGAATGCAATGCCTCTGACTATGCCATTGCCAGAATTCTCTTGCAGATGGGAGCCAATGGTGAGGAGCCCTGGCCAGTTGCCTTCTACACCCAGTCCATGATCAATGCCAAGCTCAACTATGACATCTATAACAAGAAGCTCCTTGCTATCATTGAAGCCTTCAAACAATGGCAAGTTTATCTCAAGGGGGCCTGACACCAGATTCAGATCTACTCAGATCACAATAACCTGCAGTACTTCACCATAACCAAGCAACTCAGCTGACAGCAGGCCCAATGGTCCAAAATCCTTTTGAAGTATGACTTCATGATCCAGTACCATCCAGGATGACTCAGAGCTAAACCCGATGCCCTCACTCAATGACTGGACATCTACCCCAAGAAGTTGTTTGAGGTAGAACACAATGCATTCAATCATTGCATGGTGATCCCTTGCTGTACTGATTTTAAATGATGAAGGAATCCTGAGCTAGATATATTACACCTTCCAAGACAAGTATTTTACTGACCATAACCCTCGCAACCCCCCTGATGGAACTGATCAGGATCTTGCTTTCTCCTTGTTCCCTGACAAAAAACTCCTCCTCTAGGATGGCTGCATTTATGTCCTGGATCACACCCAACTCTACTATGATGTTTTCTGCCAACACCATGACCACAAGCTCCAGGGACACTCTGGGATATGTAAGACTCTCTAGCTTATCTCTTAGGCTTACTTTGGCCAGGATTAGAGAAGGATATAACCTGCTACATTCAATTATGCAAACTCTGCCTCTGGGCCAAGGTCCCCTGACACCAACCCTATAGACTCCTGAAAACCCTGTCAGTTAGACAACACCCCTGGTCCTCCATATCCCTGAATCACATTGTCAAACTCCTGGAATTAGAAGAGTTTGATGCCATCTTTGTCATTGTGTGTAGGCTAACCAAACAGAGCATCTTCCTACCCTGCCACATCATGGACACCGCCTCAGACTTTGCCTGGCTATTCCTCCAGCATGTCTTTGCCAAACATGGGCTCCTGGACAATATTGTCTCTAACTGGGGCCCACTCTTCATGTCCAAATTCTGGACTTCTCTATGCAAAGCCCTTGAAGTAAAAACTAGTCTCTTTACCACCTACCACTCCAAAACCAATGGTCAAACCAAAAGAGTCAACTAGTTCCTCGAGCAGTACCTCTAGCTGTATATCAACTACCTGCAGGACAACTGGAACACCAAGCTCCCTTTGGCTGAATTCACCTACAACAATATGCCACACTCTGCCACTAGGGTATTGCCCTTTTTTGCCAATAAGGAATATCACCCCCAACTAATATTCTCACTCTGGGACATCCCATTGCATGCCACTCATGAGGTTGCTTGGAATCTTCATTCCCTTCATGCATTCCTCTGGGAGGAAATTGACACTGCAAACCAGGCCTATGCAAAACATGCTAACCAGAAATGGGAAGACACCCCTGACTGGGCCCCTGAGACAGAGGTATGGTTAGATCAACACCACCTCCACACCTGCTAGCCCTCCCCAAAGCTTAATCACAAGTGCCTCAGCCTATTCAAGATCCTGAAAAAAGTTTCATTCCATGCCTACAAGATCAAGCTCCCCCTGGAACTTAAAGGTCTACACCCAGTGTTCCACATCTGCCTCTTGGAGCAACACCCCCCAGACCCCTTTCCTAAGCAATGCCCCAAACCCCCTCCCCTGGTTGAGGTCAAGGATGAGTACCACTATGAGGTTGAAGACATCCTTGACTCCCAGAATATTCATGGATAACTCCACTTCCTTGTACAATGGTAGAGATATGGCCTGAAGAATGACACTTGGGAACCATGCTGAAACCTCAAAGGTGCCTTTGACAAACTCTGGGACTTCCAGCAACAGCACCTGGGAAACAACCCTTCTGGGCACAGGACTCACAGACAGCAGTAGTGGGCATAACCCCTGCCTCTGGGCTTAGTAGGAATTCAACTCCCATGTATACTTTCTATTTCCCTTCCCTAAAACCTTACTCCCTTTTAGTCCTCTTCCACAGTAGTGCCACAGAGTTTGGGCAAGGTGCTTTTTCCAGTTCTTCTGCCATCTTACTTACACTGTTTTTCAACTCTGGGAGACTAATTATATACATGTTATACATACACTAATCTACAAACACTGGCAAGAAAATGGAAGCTCCTAGAGCTAGGGCCCTGAACTACTCTCACCTTTTCCCCCCTTTGGCCAGCCTCAGAAACCCTCCCCCACCCTCCCCGGACTGTGCTCCTGCTAGGTGTTACAGAGCAGATAGTGGGCTAGCTCTTGAACAAAATTGTGCATATTGTGAAATATAGTTTTCCAAAGTCAGAGCCAGATTCTGTCCTGGTCCTAACAATCACATATTCAATTTTTCCCCCACTTATTCTAGCTTGTACGTGTCTTCAAACCCATTTGGTATGCTATTTAATGACCCTTGTAGTTCATCCCTTCTTATCAGCTCCATGCTAACTGCTTCGACTGCATCTTGTAATGCATTATCAGGATATCACAGATAGGTTAGTGTCAGTAACTTGAATACATCCATGATTTGCAACAAAGAGAGGTCTACAACAATTTACTCTTCATCAAAGGAATTGCAGAGCAATAACACAATGAATCTGCATGTTTCACCAATGACAACAGTTCATTGTGCAAGAATAGTGCTCTTTCTTTAGCCTTTGCTCTAAGTAAAATGTCTTAAGCATATTCTATTGATCTTTGCCAATCATCTAACACCCAATCTTGTTGCCACAAAAAGTCACTTGTACATGCATTTGGATCATCCATGACTGCTGAGGATATCCACAATTGAATTGCTGCTCCACTCAAAGACCTAGTAGACTTATCCTGCTTCTTAAGCTTCACAAAAGTTGCCCTTCCAGACAGATTGAAGAAAGATGAAGCTGGAATGTAAATGTCACAACTCCTTCCGGAGTCCCCCAGAACAACCCTGGAACCCCACCCAGGACCTTCTTTCATTAACCCCACAACACGCCCCGCCCCCACAACTACCAATGCTGCCATCAACTTGCATCACAACTGCCATCAGCCAACCCCCCAGAAACCCTGCATTATGAACCCTGGGATTGACCGCCATCAACCGCTGGATCATGCTACCTGCTTCCGGCCATCATGCATCACTGTCACGACTCCTTCTGGAGTCCCCCGGAACAACTCTGGAACCCCACCTGGGACTCTCTCCTCAACACGCCCCGCCCCTGCAACTACCGATGCCGCCATCAACTTGCATCACAACCGCCATCAGCCAATCCCCCAGGAACCCTGCTTCACAGACCCTGGGATCAACTGCCATCTCAACTGCTGGATCATGCTACCCACTTCTGGCCATCACACATCATGATCCCCCCACGCCAATTGATTGCGCACCCCACATGCACAATCCCAATATACAGTCCCGGCCTGCTACTCAATGCCTTCTGGAAACCATCCCAGACACCTCAGAACCCTGAGACCTGACCCCATAGTACTTATAGCATAGTTCACCGCTGTATTAGTTAGTCTTGATATTACCTGAATTGTTGCATGCCCTTTGTTTGACTGGTATGCATTGACTGGCACGCTTTGACTGGCATGCCAGAATAATTGTGTGCTTTAAGTTTGGTATGCACTTCACAACTCTAAATTCGCTAACTGGGTCTCGTCTTAGAACCTCCGGTTTCAACTCAACCCCTGCCAACTCTCAGCCCCCACAAAACACCCGAAATCCCCGGATCAAGTTCCATTTCCCTGGGACCATCCTCCCTGTTTGTGTCTTGAACCCCAGAACCTTAACCCTGGAGTCCCAGACACCCGGGTATTCGTAGATCAAGTCTGCCTCATAAGGGCATTGCTTTTCTGGAAAGCCCCCAAATCAGCGGAACCTGACATAATATCAAGACTCCCTCCTTACACCATTCTTGATGGCTACATATACTCACACCTACTACCCCACGGGCTACCAGACCAACCCTTATGGGTGTCCAGTCCCAGATCATTACTCCGCACAGACTCCTTGCCCCACCTACCCACCCCTCCCATACGAACCACCATACCTCCACCACCACTGGGCCCCCAACCCATCCTTCTATGATCTGGGGCCCTCGATCAGCTGGGCCCCCCTGCCCAACCTAGCCATGGCACAACCGGTGGAGGTTCCTTTGTACTGGAGCTTCCCAGGGGGCCTGCTGGAGACCCCACCAGTTTCCAATGGACTTCGCCTGGTACCCCCCAGTGAGGGCCCCTTTGCACCTACCCCCTATTATGGCTATCAGTGCCCTGCCCCCCAATCTTGGGGACCTCCCAACCACAACTACCCCCCTCGACATTACCTAACCACCACCCCACCCGCTAGGACCCCTCCCTCGCCCGTAGGACAATGACGCCTCAAGGAGTACGAACAGCGACAGGATGAAGTACTATGCTCGCTTCAGATCTCGCTGGAGGATTTTGCAAGGTGGGTGAGGGCGCTACTCATAGATTTTGGATATGACAACTTTGTAGGCACTCCGGAGGAATGGGCCCATTACTTGGTTGAATTCAGAGATTGCCTCACATGAGAACTCCTGGAGCAGACCATGGTAATGTATCAATACAATACAATCCTTCATGAAGAGTTGCATCAACTACTCAACAAAGTCCATGTGTTCCCCTCTCCCCAACCCCTCCCCGACCCCGCAGATCTGGGTCGCTCAATTCACATCTAACGGGAACCCCCGGAACCGGCCCCGGCAGCCCCCACTGCCCTCACTCTGGGGCAACGACAACAAGAAGAGCGACAGAATGCCTCAACCATACTGTGGTTCCTCAACTCAGCAGAAGGACTATTCAACCAGCCCGCTGCCCACATGGTAGGTTTGTCAACTCGCCGTAGGGCTAACTCTGTCCCTAGCACTTTTGAGACCTGGGGACAGCCCCAGAGACCCCTGGAGCCACTCCCATAAATGAACAACACCTGACCCCTGCCCCCAGTGAGCCCTGGTAGACCCCAGGCAGACACCACCAGCACGAACGACATACTGTGCTATATCAATGAGCCCACATGTGGCAACAACAAAGAACCCCCTGCACCCATGCCCACAACTGTCCCGGCACAGCCCCCTGTGTCCACCCAGGCCCCTCCAGAAACCAGCTTCCGCCATGACCCGCCGCCTCACTTTGACCTGCGGAACCCCCCATGACCCCCGGTGCAGGTGCAACTCTCCCGGACTGAATGCCCAGCACCCGGCCCTCCCCAACCCAACCCGACACCGCCGAACTCACACCAGCCCCCTCCACCGCCACCTGTATGGAGACCTGGACCTCCCCCTGGCCAGAACAAACCTCCCTGGGACAATGGACCTCCCAGGCATAGACCCCCAGGTGAGCTGCTCAGAGGTGGCCCTTCTGGCAGATGGGGCCCCACCCTCAGCGCCTTTCCCCCACACGGAGGGGGGGGAAACCACTACTACTACTACTACAATGCCGGCCCCCCTCCCCGCAATGGCACCGGCCCTGATGACATTTGTGACACCTTCGCCCATGAAGGGTGTTTGGACATTCAAAAACCCAATGCATTTACAGGCTGAGACCCCCGGAAATGGCATACATTCCTCACTCAGTGTCTTAATATGTTTCAGGCAAAGCCACTCACCTTCTAGGTTGACAGCTCCCGGGTGGCCTTCGCTGCCTCGTACCTCCAGGGGATTGCCTTCGACCACTACACTGCCCTAATCCAGTTCGACCCCAACAACCCGGCACTCTCTCACTGGCAAGCCTTTGTCGACGAATTCTCCGGGAAGTTCAGGATCTACAACACTGTGGCCAAGGCTGAGGACAACCTTTTCAACCTCCGGATGTGCTCCAAAGAACGCTTCACCACCTTCATATGTTTTGAAAAGGAAGCTTACAAGACAGGCTGGAATTACAGTGCCCTCCAGTATGCCCTCTGCCATGCACTGCCACAACATATCAAGGATGTCCTCTAACTCACTCTGAAACAACCTTTCTATGATGGATACAAGGCCCTCATTATGCAAATCAACCAATGATATTAGGAAGATCGCAGTGAGTACTTGAACTCCCGAGCCCCCTGGAACCCCAGGAGAGGAACTCCGTGGTCCTCCAGCAAAAACCCCAACCCCCAAATCTGAAGCAACAACTCCCCCGTGGTTCCTGGTGGCAGACCTCCGGTGAGTTGCAGTCCACCCAACGCTAATCCCAGCAGCAGCGTCCACCTCCAGGCCCGACTCAATGCCGCCATGGCTGCCAATGACCCGGACGACCCACCAAGCCCCAAGGAACCCCTGGAAGACTTTGAAGGTCCTAATTTCCCCAACGAACAGGACAAGGAGGCCCTTTGGGCCAACAGGCTCCTGAGAAAAGGACGACCCTGGATTGAGGTTCTGAAGGATGTACAGGAATGATGGAGGAGGAAGGGGGTTTGCATACACTTTGTGCATATGCCCGTTACTTTTGCCAATGGACAGACTCACAACCTCCAGATATTGATTACCAAATTACACTCCTCCATGCCCCTGGTCTTGGGGCTTCCATGGCTCCAGGACACCAACCCCCACATCGACTGGCGACAACTCACCCTTCACCTGACCCAGGAGCTGATGCCCGATGATTAGCAACTCCCCTTCGACATCCCGCACTCTCCTAGACTGACTCCAAGGGACTCCCGAGACAAACTCCCACCAACCCCTGGGCTCCGGTCTTGCTCCTCCCAATCCTTTGTCATCAATGCCAGGCTAGGCGGTGCCCCAAAACCGATATTGGCCCTTATCAACAGCAGAGCTACTGGAGTTTTCATTAGCGACACCCTTGACCTTCTCCACGACCCCCTTGACCAACCCCTCGACTTGCAATGCCTTGACGGTGCCCCCTCTTCCTCCGGCCCCATCCTAAGGTCTCACTCGGGATACGTGACCCTGGACAACAGCTATGAGTTCACCTCTGACTTCCTGGTTACACGACTCCATGCATTAACCCCGATGGTCCTGGGACTACCCTAGCTATGTAACACAAATCCTGACATTGATATGAGAATGCTCACAATGACCTTCCCAGGACCCGAAGACTGCCCCCCGACTGCTGTGCACCTCTGGGCCCTGGGGAGCAATCTGGCGCCCCATACTCCCGAAGCAACCACTGTGCCCCCCAGCCATACTCCACCAACACCCGTCCAAACTTGCAAGGCCCCCGCTCAACCCCCAAACATTCCTTGGAACAGACACAAAGGGCCAAACTACCCAGACCAGTCTCAGACACGCGCCATACCTGCTTCAGCCAATGCATCTGTGACTCCGATTGACCCAAATACCTTCGACATTAGGATCATCAGAGCCACCCCCTTCGCCTGTCTCATGAGGGATGGGGCCCCCACATTTCAGCTGCACACCTCGCCTGCTCCCCTGGAAGAACACCTATGAGGGGACACTATCCCTCTGGAAAAGAAAACTAAAGAGCAGATTCTCCAAGAAGTAGTTCCCCCAGAATATCACGAATTCGCTGATGTATTCTCCAAAGGCGACGCTAAGGAAATTCCTCCCCACCACCCCTACGATCATATGATTGACCTCAAGGAAGGAGCCAGCCCCCCCTTCAGAAAGGTCTACAATATGTCAGAAGTCAAGCTCTGGGCCCTCAAAGACTACCTTGATGAAATGCTTGGGAAGGGATTCATCCGACCTTCTGCCTCCGCCACTGGAGCCCCGGTTCTATTCGCCAAGAAGAAGGATGGTTTGCTCCAACTTTGCATTGACTACCAGGGACTCAATAAAATCACCAAGAAGAACTGCTACCCGCTCCCGCTCATCGGTGATCTGGTTGACCAGCTCTGCAGCACCAAGGTTTACACAAAAATTGACCTCTGCTCCAGCTACAACAATGTCTGCATCGCCCTGGGACATGAGTGGAAAACCGCGTTTCACATGCAGTATAGTCTATTTAAGTGCCTTGTAATGCCTTTTGGAATGACTAACTCCCCCGCCACGTTCCAATACTTCATGAACGACATCTTCCATAACATGAGCGACATCTTCATGATTGTCTATCTGGATGACATCCTCATCTACTCCGACTCAAAGGAGGATCACTGGAAGCATGTCCGGCAGGTCCTGGAATGCCTCTGAGAGCACAACCTCCATGCCAAGCCTGAGAAGTGCTCATTCCACATGGAAGAGGTTGAGTATCTCAGCATCATCGTATCTCTGGAGGGTATTCGCATGGATCCCCACAAGGTCAAGGCCATCATCAACTAGCTGCAACCCCGGAACATCAAGGAAATACAGTCCTTCTTGGGTTTCGCTAATTTCTACCAGAGGTTTATAGATAACTACTCCGGTATCACAAAACCCCTCAACTAGCTCACGCGCAAGGACATGGCATGGAACTGGGACAGTAGGTGCCAGAGTATCTTTAACCTGCTCAAGGAGGCCTTCACCACTGCCCCCGTACTCCGGCACTATGCCCCACCCTCTCAATCATCCTAGAATGTGAAAAGAAAACTGAGGAACAGATCCTCTGAGAAGTAGTTCTCCCAGAGTATCATGAGTTTGCTGATATATTCTCCAAAGGCAATGCTAAAAAAATTCCCCCTCACCGCCCCTATAACCATATGATTGACCTCAAGGAAGGAACCACTCCCCCTTTCGGCAAGGTCTACAACATGTTGGAGATGCTATTCCCCTGGAAAAGAAAACTAAAAAACAGATCCTCTCAGAAGTAGTTCTCCTGGAGTATCACAAATTTGCTGACATATTCTCCAAAGGCAATGCTAAAGAAATTCCTCCCCACTGCTCCTATGACCATATGATTGACCTCAATGAAGGAGCCAACCCCCCTTTTGGTAAGATCTACAACATGTTGGAAGTTGAGCTCTAGGCCCTCAAAGACTACCTCAATGAAATGCTTGGGAAGGGATTCATCTGACCTTCTGCCTCTGCCGCCGGAGCCCCAGTTCTATTCGCCAAGAAGAAGGACAGTTCACTCCAACTTTGCGTCAACTACCAGGGACTCAATAAGATCATCAAGAAAAACCACTACCCGCTCCTGCTCATTGGCAATCTGGTTGATCGACTCTGCAGTGCCAAGGTTTACATAAAAATCGACCTCCACTCCGGCTACAACAACGTCCATATTGCCCTGGGACATGAGTGGAAAACTGCATTCCGCATGCAGTATGGTCTGTTTGAATACCTTGTAATGCCTTTCAGAATGACTAACTCCCCTGCCATGTTTCAATACTTCATGAATGACATCTTCCACAATATGAGCAACATCTTCATGATCATCTACCTGGACAACATCCTCATCTACTCTGACTCAAAGGAAGATCACCAGAAGCATGTTCGGCAGGTCCTGGAATGCCTCCGGAATCACAACCTCCATGCCAAACCTGAGAAGTGCTCATTCCACACAGAAGAGGTGGAGTATCTCAGCATCATTGTATCCCCAGAGGGTGTTTGCATGGACCCCCATAAGGTCAAGGCCATTGTCAACTGGCTGCAACCCCAGAACGTCAAGGAAGTACAATTCTTCTTGGATTTCGCTAATTTCTACTGGAGGTTTATAGATAACTACTCCAGTATCATGAAACCCCTCAACCA
>QLON01000678.1:0-20368 GCA_003313675.1 Termitomyces heimii
CTATATATAGTTTTAAGCAGGCTGAGAGGAAGTGGAAAAAGAAATTGCATAAAATTATGATAAGTCTGAGATTTACTCAATCATTTGCTAATGATTGCCTTTATCTATTATGGAAAAGTGGGAAAATTATTTTAATTATTATCATATACATGGATAATATAATTGTAGCCAGGTAAAATTTTAATTGAATAATTTCATTCAAAAGAAATATGGATGCCCATTTTGACATTATAGATTTGGGCAAGATATACTATGTTTTTAAACTTCAAGACAAATATAATTGTATTAATTATATGATTTATCTAAATTAATCCATTTATATTGACTTAGTTCTTAAATAATTTGAAATGTTGTGAGGGCAACCTCTGGAGGCTGTGGCTCAGTTACACAGCTGGCAGAGGAAAATCCAAAGATGTATTAATAAAGGTAAAATATGTATAAATGATAAGGTGTTAACTTGGCAAAGAAAGATTCAAAGAAAACAAGTCTAAAAATTCACTCTGCCTATTAACAGAAAATATTCCAAGGTGAAGTCACATGACATCACAGTGTGACATTGTCATGCAGTGTGACTGATGTGACTGATGTCACAGTCACAGTCACATCACAAGTCACATGGCTACTAGGTCATGGGAGCCATGTAAATTAAATCACTTTTAATGAGAGCTCCATCAGAGCCCTCATCAAAAGTAATTCATTTCTCATAGTCTAACATTGGCTTTCAATCAATGAGGAAGTTTATTTCCATGGTCCAGATAGTGAGGAGTTTGATGAAGGCACTTGATGGCAAGTGAATTAGAATAAAAAGGCCTAAAAATTAAAAGGAAACATAAATTAAGAAGCCTTCAAATAGATGGTTCTCTAACATCACTCTTTTTCTAAAGTGCATTGCTCCAATGCACTAGATAGAAGAAGTTGCAAAAAGTATAATCCACTGAAGTGAGTGAGTATAGTTTACAAATAGCTTAGAAAGTGTCAAGATGCCTTTGGTCAAAGTTTTGGACTAGATTGGATGCATGAATATTCTTTTGTGGTTCCAAGAAATGTCTTCAATTCTATAGCCCTTCCACTTGACCTTAAACTGAAGCTTGTGTTGCAAGAAGTGATTGTTTAATATCTCTTCCACCTCATATTCCTCTTCATTATCATGAATTACTGGGGGTAAAGAGGGTTTGGAATAACATCCTGAAATTGGATTAATGAATGTTCAAGATAGTTTAATATTGAAAACAGAATGCAGTTGCTTTATTGCTAAAGGCAGCTTTAGGTAGTAGACTAAGGGCTCTATTTGGCATTCCACAGTGAAAGAGCCTAAGTTACAGTGGGATAGCTTCTTAGAGGGCTGAGTAGTGGAAATGTTTAATGCATCAAAGTAGACCTAGTTACCTAATTAATACTTGGAAGTAGGAATATAACCTCAATTATAGTAGTATGCCATATTTTCCTTAGCTTTGATTAATGCTGCCTTTGCTTCTTCTTGTATTATCTTTATTTAGTTGGCAAACTTATTCACTGATTCATTTTTTAAGGGGTGTGCTTGAGGTTTAAAACTCATTTAAGGGTGATAGCTTGTATCTAGAAAGAAGGGAGATACTTGTGTGGACGTATAAATATAATTATTATACTAAAACTCTGTATTAAGTAGTAAATCATCTCAGTCATCTTGCTGCTCATTGCAGAAAAGATGTAAGTACTGCTCTAGCTTTTGATTTACATGCTCAATCTATTTATCTAATTAAGGATGGTATACTGTAAAGGTATAAAGCTTTATATTGAGAAAATGATAGAACTCCTAGATAAACTCAGCTACAAACTATAGTTCTTGATTTGAAACATAGGCATTGAATAAGCTATGCAGTTTTTACACATGTTGTCAATACAAGTTAGCTACTTCTATTATAGAGCATGTAGTATAAGTAAAAATAAAGTAAGCTTTTTTTCTACAGAGATTAACCACCACTATAATTGCATTGTATCCATATGCATCTGGCAGCTTAATGATGAAGTCTACTGAGACTATGCTCCAATGCTTAGTGGAGATTGAAAGTGGATGAAATTGTCTCATAGGAAGCTAATGGTGGAGTTTAGTATGGAGGCAGAGGTTATAGATGCTAGTATAAATGCCAATATATTAAGACATCTGAGGCAAGTGTGAGCACTTCCCTAATGTTTTTCATGAAGGAGTTGTAAGATAGGGGTTTGCCATCAGGTTGCTCAAAGAGTGGGGCATTGGGTCCATGGGGAAGCTTGCTGAACAAGGCTTTGAGAGTGGTGATGGTGATGGGGCAAGTGGGGAGGCCCAGAGCAATGGTGACTGTGATGGTAACACCTTTCTGGAATGGATCTGTCTTCAAGGCTGGCAGGGTGATGCAAGCCTGGGTAGCATTGGCAAAGTTAGGGAGGAAGGCCATGCAGCTCCAAGACAGGTTGAGGCTGGCATTGAACTTACTTAAAACCTACTCAACAGGTCAACACCAGTTCATTTTGTATATAAAACTCCACAACCTCTACAATACTGATGGCTCCATTATTCCTGCCTTGCAACTGGCCATCCTGGCTTGGGTGGCAAGCCTTGGAGGCCACATGCAGCCCAAGACCATCAAGTCCTATCTCTCTGCCATCAAATCTCTTCACTCAGATGCTAGCCTTCCTTTTGATGCCATTGACTTCCCCCTTATTCAGTGGCTCCTCCATGGCATCAAGCACTACCACAGGGAGAGAGATTGAAAGCCTGTACAGCCCATCACCCTCTCCATTCTCATGGCACTCCTTGCTCAGCTCAAGCCTGGCATATCCCCTGGCCACACAACCATTTATGCTGCATGCTGCCTTGCCTACACAGGGCTCCTCCACAGTGTCAAGTTCACAACTGGCAAGTTAGGCAGAAGGAGATGGTCTTGAGGAGGTGCCTGTGCTGGTCATACCACCAAGCTGGAGGACCTTCAAGCTGGGCTTCAGGTTTAGCCAGGGTGCAATAGAGAACATGCAGGAAAAAGAAAAATGAGACATAGCATCAGCAACTGAATTAGCAGAAGAAGATAACTAAGAGGAAGAGAAAGAAAAGTCAAAGTGGCAGGCAAGGACTATGAGGTGGTGTACATATATCATTGTCAGAGCTAACTTGACCATTACATTGCAAATAGCATTAAAAACTGCTTTGTTGTTTATATGGAATACTACATAGTGGCCATAGAGCCAGGGTCCTCAACATAGGATGGCATAAATAATGGCAAACATCTCCTTCACTTGAATGTGGTGGGGTCAGAGGTGGCAAGGGCAGCATGCAGAGAACCACTCCATTCCAAAGTGGCCACTGAGGCCTTTCTTGCTGCTTGCATCAGTGAATATGTCAACAGTGGGGTGAGAGGGTGAAAGGAACTGGATGCTGTTCCATTCCATGGCAAATGTGCACCACCAAGCAAGATCACATCAAGCAGATTTAGGAATGTGGTGGCAAGTGAACTGGGAGGCAGGAAACATGGCTGAGAAGTCATAGAGGCTGCATAGAAAGGCCTGGGACAGTGGGATAACCTGCAATGTGAATTGCATAAAGCCTATGAGCTTGTTCAGCTCACAATGTGTGCATGTTCAAAAGGAGAGGAGTTCCATGAGGTAGGCAAGTTTATCATTTGGAAGGTGAATCTCCATGGCTAAAGAGTCTAGTTTGAGCCCTAAGAATTCAATTGAGGTTGCCAGTCCCACCACTTTGGAAGGTTGAAAGGACAGACCAAGCTGCATGCTGAGGGTCAAGATCCAAGTGAGCACATGACATACTGAGTTGAGAGATGAGGTGGGGGGGAAGATTGCAAGGAAATCATTGAGGTAGTAGTGTAAATGGGCAGAAATGTTATTCTAAATGATCCAGTGTAGGGCCTCCACAAATAGGTTGAAAATATAGGGAGAGAAGCAGCAGCCAAAGCAGAAAACAATGTCAAAGTAGAATTTCTCTAGCCAAGTGAAACCAAGTAGAGGCTAGTTGAAGGTGCATACTGGAATGTGATAGAATGCAGATTCAAGATTGAGCTTGATCATTAGGGAGCCCAGCCCTGATGAAGTGAGGTCTATGATGGCCCAATTGACCATGTTGTACTCAATGGAGGCTTCCTCATTGGGGATGCCATTATTCACTAATGCACCCTCAGGCCATGAGAGGTAGTGGATGCAATGGATTTTGGTTGAGTGTTTGCATGAGACTGCTCCCAGTGAGGAGGCATGGAAGGTGAAAAAGGGAGGCACAGCAAACATTCTGTGCATGCACTCACTGGAAACTTGAATGGCAATGTTGGCAGAAAGGCTTTCCATGATGGAGGAGTTGAGGAAGGCAGACTTGAGGTTCATGCATGATTGAGACTTAGTTTGGTCACCACAAAATCCAATGTTAGCACTATTATATTATTTGAATGATTGTAGATACAAAGACTTGATCAGAGTAATCATATAAGTAGTTAGCCCATGTATTTTCATTGATTGAGGAAGATGTGAAGTATCAGCAAGGGGTGTGTTGGCATGCAATGCTATGTTGGGGTGAAGAAGAGGAGCTGGTAAGTGAGGGGAAAGAAGGCCAAGAGGAGAGAAACCATGGACTGATGCAGCATTGCCAATGTGGCAGGGGCAAGCAGATGATGGGGAGGCAGGGCTAGTTGCCCTGTCATGTGCCTAGTCCTTGTGCTGGTGCTTCCCATGATTGGCCTTGCTGCAGGTGGAGCAGGTGTGGGGCCAGCCCCATAGGCATGAGTTTGTGGTGCATTTCCCATCATTGAATTTGTGACAAGTTTCTAAGGGATTGGAACTCCATGATGAGCTTGATTAGATGGGCAGTGTACTTGTAGAAAACAAAAGGGACTGTGTTACATTTGGAGAGGTGGAAGCTCAGAATGCTAAAATAGTGCTGCAAAGGAATAATAATGGAGAAGCAATTCTTGTACTCTTTAGCTGCTTAGTTACTGATTTCAATTTGATTGGTTGCTCTGTTGAAAGAGTACGTGACCTCCTTGTTGTGATTTGTGGGATCAAGTTTGTGGAGGTCACCTGCTTTAAACTTGTGTGTAATAATTGCCATAATAACCACTGCCTTAATATTGGGGAAATATGCATGAAGTGAAGTAGGGGCAGTGATGGATATACCATTTGCTGAGGCTGTTATGATGGATGGCACAAACTCTGCTGTGGGAGGATTGAGTAGTGCAGTTGATGAGAGGTTTGGCATGCTAGTATTTGAGCTCATCTTGAGGGCCATATCTTTGATGAGGTTAGTGAGGTCAGTTACAGACATGCTGGGCAAGTTGAATATGTTAACAGAGACTATGGTAGTCAGGTTGGACATGGATGAGGTAGATTCAGAGATGGGTAATGGAGTGGCACAGAGGAAATAACCATTTGAGGCATAAGGAGGCAAGGTGGGGGTGTTTCTTGAGGAATTGCTCATGCACTGTATCTGAAGTGTGAAATTTGGAATAAATGCAAATGTGCAAAGTTAGATCTAAGACTGATCTGATGAGTCTGCAAGTGCAGTGTAAAATGATGTATATAACAATTATAAAGACTTACCTGCAAGTGCAGTGTGAGACAATGATGTCTTGTTGCTGTGCCCACCAGTTTATAAGGTGAAGGAAACAATGGGTCAAAGCTAAGTAGTTAAAGATGAAAGGGGGTAAGACAAAGATGAAAGAAATTAAGATAAAATTTGATAGGATGTTGATCTGATGCCTGAATTAAACTTGGGCAACTTCTCCTACATTCTTGCCCAATTCAACAAAAAATGGTGTGTGGCTATGTATATATATAGTAAAGTCAGCATCAATTTCTAAATATGTATTGCCAATTCTGGCTTAATGAGGCTGGATTTATGTCATCCATGATAAGTACCTTTATATAAATCTCATCATCATAGTTGCAAAAAACTAATAACTATATTTGCAAGCATGTAAGTATATATGTATTTATCAATAAAACTGGTAACACACTTGTCTTGGCTTTAGGGTGATATATATCCCTGAATTTAAGCCATCTGGGAATGAGAATCTAACACTGGTAATTAGTAGGGTCAGTTCTTAGTGTCATGGAGACCAAGGACAGGTTTTCATTAGTTTTAATCAGATAGAGATAAATAAGTTAAAAAAATCATGGAAGTGGTGAATGTCAATTATACTTTGTGAGTAGTGATATATATAATATGATATGATATGAGCAACATAGACTACTCTACATCAAAGGATATAAAAACCTGTTAACTAACAATAAAGGAGTGATTGAGCACTCACTTGTGCAATAACTTTGATGGTGCAAGTAACATATAACAAGCCTTGCATATAATGTAAAAAAAATAAACCTGACACCTTGAGTCATACTATTTCCAACCCCAGCATCTGCCAAAACAAAACAACAGAACCTTGCTATTTTCCTGAGAACAGGGCTAGTTAGGGTCTCATGAAACAAAGTAAAATTGTTGAATGTGATGCATCCATGCTTGCTTATGCAGAGGCCTCAGAGAAAAACTATTCATCTAAAATGCAAAGTGTGTTTTGTGCTATTCTAGAAGGGTATTCATCTGCATTGAGATTATATAAGAGTTGAACATTGAATATGAATGGCCTATGCCTCAAAATAAATAGTACAAACTAATCCTTCTGCATTCATACTCTAGTACAATAAGTATTTCAGGTGGATTCATGCAATACACTTTTCCCAGGCTACTGCATCACATTGCATAGCAAGTGACAAAAGTTTCTCTTACAACTCTGTATCTATTGTGTATTTCATATTTATTTTTATTCTTGCATGTTGCCAGCTAAACAAGTCCTTGGAATAGCATGCTGGCAAGTGAGCAAAACCAGATAGGATGGAGACTGTACAAAGTACTGCTTTTGCAATACTTGCTGTATTTGAAGTGATTTACTGTTTATTGTCTTAAATATGCTACTTTATTTCAGACAACTGCAGAAAGAAGACACAATGATGGCTTAGTGGTGGTACAATAGAATCCTTTGCTGAAACATCATTTTCTCTTTATAAAGAAGTTGCTATATTATAGCACTAAAAGCTGTCTGCAATTGGTAAGTCATGTGTGGTCTAAAAAAGTGGTGCTAGCAGTCTTATGCTTGTTACAATTGTTTGCTTCTCTTTTCTTTATTCTCTATATTTGGATTAGCTCAGCATTAATTGAAGCTTATTGATTCTTTTTTTCTGCACTAGTGTCAGATTCACAGAAGCTTCTTATTACTTGGATTATTACAGTTCTAAGGTTAGATGTGATTATTAAACTTATATTGGCCTATTCTGTATCAATAGCAAACTCATCATTGTTTGTTGTTTATTTTACAGTATAGTATAGCTTTGATATTACAATGCATTGATTGCTCTACTGCCATAAAAGACAACCATTGATACATCTATCTTAACAATGAGACAAACAAAATAAAGATATTAATCATTAAAAAGTCTGAATAAAACAGACTTCTGCTGAAAACTGTAAGCAGTTCTACTAAAAACACTAGGCAAATAATATAGCCAGAACTGCCTTAAAAAGCCCTCTCTAAATCATGTTTTTTTTTTTTTTTTTTTGAATCAAAATTATCATGTTGGGCATATAGTGCCATAGTATATAGTACTACAGGATTATATAAGCTACATGGGCTGAGGAAGTCCACTCCCCCTCACTATGTGGAGAATAAGAGGGCTAGTTTTTCTTTGCCATTTTGAACCTTGCCCTCTTCCTACTAACCAGAAGTATAGGTATCAGATATACTATTTGAGGTGGGCAGCAACAAAGTCCACCTACAGTGTAAGTGGTGATGAGTCAAGCAGTGCAGTTGCAGCCTCACCTATAAAGAAGTCTAGCAGAATGAAGTTCAACAATAATGCCTTGCTATAAATGGCTTGGTGAGTTGGCAGCAATAATCACTAGCATAGATCTAATGCATAAAGTTGAAATGCTACCTAAATAGTAGCAACAAAGTGGCAAAAGTCAAATAGTAAGAAAAATGAGCTTTTAACTTTGAGTGGTGTTGAAAATGGGGATTTATTTGGTATCTAACTATAATAGTAAATATAGTTTTTATAGTAAAATTAATAGACATTATTGGCAAGGCCTCAGAGTTGTAAATGAGTGGTGAAGCTATATATAATAATGAGTTTACCATTAATTAAGCCAAAATGCAGTAAAGCTTATACTTAATAAATAGTCCTTTAATAAGCACAATCAACTGTCATCATAAAATATCCATAAAATGTCAGTTAGCAGTTACCACATTGCTTAGCATATATACTATGTGAGTTTTTAATCTAATCTGTTCATTAACAGATAATTAATGGAACAATGTCAGCAATGATGAATAGATCAGTTAATGTGCCTACTACCATTGGCAGCTATATTTTGCTGTATCTTATGATAAAAAAGGAATCTGTTGCTAGAGGAACTTGTGCCAAACTATGCCAAACAATGGCAAGTGCAGTCCAAGTCTCATTAGTAATGAAATTAGGCAGTGGGTGATTATGCAGAAGGCAGGTCTTGCAGAATAATTGTGCAAAGTATTATTTAAGGTATTAGAAGTAATTTTATTACAGTTCAGAAATGTGAAGGTTATTCAGAAATGCAGGAGTGTCATGGTCTACTCAGGGAAACTCAGTGATATTAGTGATATTAATAATTGAATCAGTGATTAGAAAAAAAAAAGTGGAGTTAATATAGTCTTGTTCAAAAGAGTGTGGTAGAGTCATAACAGATCAGTTTCATAAACTGTGTAGTATTTTCAGGATGTTGCTTAGATAGCACAATATTTGTTGACACCCACAGCTGCATTGAAGAAACCTGGATGCATGGTAATAACTTCATTGTCACTTGCAACAACTCTGTAGTCTGTTCTAGCTAAATAATATTCTTCATTCTTGCCACAGATAATTCTCTAGGCATTCCAAATCCTTTTGAGTGTGAGTACTCAGCTATTGTATTGCCTTATTTGAGTGAAGGTTGGTATTTTGGTGCTACTATTGCCACTGATTGCCTAGTATTTTGTGACACTCTTAGAGCATCTTTTAGTTTATTAAGCAAGTTGCTCAACATGATCATGTGGATAGATCTTCTCTTTTATATCAAAAGCCTATTATGCATGGCTATATGCAAAGCCCAGAATTTAAGAAGATTGATTTTAAAGCAAGTGCTGAATGCTAAGTTCTAAGAGTGAGTAATCTAAGTTTGAATAATTCAAAAAAATATAATAGAGTTACAAGCTTAAGTTGTTTTAGTATACAATATGTCCAAATATTGGATGCTCTATATATATAAATAAGACAAAAAAACAAGACTGCTTAGCTAATTGCTTAGCAGCTTAAAAATATAATATTTTTATGCATATTATACATACAAAAAAAATAACAAAATACAAAAATATAAAATAAAGTGCACTAGTGCTATTGTTGTTACATTTCCTATTTTGCTCAACTTTTATTCATACCAGCACTTTTTGCCTGCAGCTTGCTGTTGCAGCTATTAATATTTATATTTATATGTTTTGTTTCTTGATTATGCATATAGAGGCCACTTATAGATCTCACCCTTTTTGCTTTATGTTTTATGACTTTGCTGACAAGCTATAAGCATTACAGAACCAACAACAATGACTACTAGTAAACTACAGCCAATTCCACCATTTACATTACTAGTGCCTCCTATGCCAATTGCAAAAGCTTTGTCTACAACATATAATACTGTTAGGTCCCACTGATCTGGAGGTTCACTCTGTTGAGCAGGAATTTACTAGTTGTCTCTCATTGAAAAGAGAGATGTATACAGAAGTCCATGATTGGCACTGAAATTAGGCACTAAGAGAATTGTAGGAAATGAAAAGAGTAATAGAATGATATTGGTGGAGATTATAGGAGGGAGAAAATGAAAGTCAAAGACAAAAGAAGAAGAAAAGTACATAGAACAGAGGTAAGTAAGATAGAGGAATAGAGTAGAGAAAATGAGTTAAGACAGGAGTAAGAAGCAGGTAAAAGAGAAGGGGGGTTAGATCAGAGAAGGAAATGAAGCAGAGGTGATAGAGAGAGGTAAATAGGGAGAGAAATGGGATAAGAAGGAAATAGTAAAACAATAACATAAAAAAGGACTAGGAAATCAGAGGTTAGAGCTGAGTCAAGTTAAAAAGAAGGAAGAATGGAGAAAAGGAAAAGAGAGAGAGAGATGAAGATAGAGGCAATAGATGAGATGAAGTGGAGATAAAAAAGAACTTGAGGAGAGAAATAAAATAGGTGCAGAAATAAATGGAATAGAATTGAGAGAGTAATAATATGGAGGAAAAGGAGAACAAGTAGGAAACCTGAAGATGTGTGGGCAAAGCTAATATCAAGACTATCATACTAACTATGGGACTACTATCTAAGTACCTGCAAAATGTTTCAGACTTCAGGAGTGATTATGCACTAGAGGAGATTGGGCCTTAGCATAGTTGAGTGGCAAAATAATTGCATAGAAATTAGAAGCTGCAAGGCAATCCTGCAGAGCTGTTCAATATCAGGAGTGATCTGGCCTTGCTAGGGAAGCTGAGCATGGTTGGGTTGTTGAGGAGTGGAGGCTTTAGAGAAGCCCAATGATTGAATTAACAGTGGTTGAATATTGGAAAAGAAGAAAGGTGGGAGTTAGTGTGGTTATGCCTAAGAAAGTATGGTGGGGTCATAATAGATACAACTATATCTATTTAACCACCTATTCATTCTTTTTTGGATATTCCTCCACATTATATACTACCTGTTAATCAAAATCTAAAAAAATAGTTTTGGCAGTGAAATTTTTACAAGAATAACAACTTCAGCTGTGCTGAAAAATTTACAAAGAGTGAAAGTAGGATGAAGTGCAGAAACAAAAAGAGAAATAAGAATGGCAGGAATGCTAGCAATATCAAGAATGAGAAAAATGATAAAAGTGTCTATCAATGATTAGCAAGCAATCAGAAACCAAAAACAAGAAGATGATAAGCACCAGCAAAGTTTTGCCAAAAATAGCATTTATGTCAGATTTGAAAGCATAAGCAGCTGGAGACTGGAATGATAAGTAAATAGGCAAATGAAAAAAGAAGCAACACTTTACAAAAAGGTTAGCAAAGAATTATACAAATAGGGAATTTTTAAAAGCCACAAATTAGTTAAGACACTAGTTACAGACTGTATTTTTGCATGGCCAGGTAATGCCAAGACTTTTAAATTCAAGCTAGCAGTGGTAGAGTTTTATAATGCCTAAAATGATATATTGAGCTGTAGTGGCACTAATATTGCAGACTCAATTAAAATAAGCATTTGCCTGCTTAACAAACAAAGCAATGGTGAAAACATCAGTAATGGGAGCAGAAAAAATAGTAGACAAAGACATGGGGAGAACTAATAAGATAAATAATAAAAATTTAATAAATAACTAAGTTTTTATAGGACTTGCTTATAATTGCAAATCTTAAATGCTTATACACATAGACCAGCAAAGCATAGTGCCAGCATATATGGAACTGACTGAGGACAGTCAATATTTCAAGTTAGGAGAAAATGATAAGTTTACTATCAATATACAATAAAATAATGAGAGTTTACTAATTATATCTAATTTTCACATGCTTACTCAACAAGACTCATGAGAATCCAAGCAACAAGAAGTCTCTATAAGCCCTAACACTAGTATAGAAAAAGGGAATTGACAAGCTTCAATTGGTGCTAAGCTAATCTAAACATAGAGGAGTCAAAAAAGAGAAGCAAACCATTATAACATGTGTAGAACCTCTAGTACCACTTTTTTGGACCACTGTCTGTGGCATGTAATTTGCCAACTGCAGACAACTTCTAGTATTACAAAATAGCAACTTTTTTATAAAGGAAAAGCAATATTTTAACAAATTGAATAGAATAAAATAAGACACAACAGTAGCAAGCCAGCAACAAACTTTGACATATATAGTAAGATGAGGCAGAAGCAATTGATGGGATGGAATGGAACATATAGGTTGGAAGAAGAAGAATGATTGGAAGGAGGTCAGGCAAGCCATGCAAAATATATTCTTGGAGGGCACTAAGAGAGTAATAAGTTGTACTACTATTCTTGAGACTTAGCAGCCAAATTTTGTGAAATAATGGATTAACAATTTGAATGGTTGTCAAGTATGATAGTGGAATACTAAGATATAGTAACAATTACAGTCTTGTAGTATAAAAGCTAGTATCAAGTAAACATTAAAAAAAAGTAGTAGCACTCAGCAGCAATTCATATGCATGGACTTTGCTAGTGATCTCAGATTGTACAAGTTCATCATGCACTTTGATCTACAACAGTCTATGTGACTTTCTGCATTTTCTCAGCTTCTATTTACTCAGCACATGACTCACTCCATTATAACTATATACTGGTGTGGAGTGGGGTAAAGTCTCAGCCAGATAAGAGAAAAAAAAAGTGGAAAAAATGAATGAGGGAAGAAACTGTGCAATAATAGAATCAGGCCAGATCTGATTCATGCATATATACATCAATAGTCAGTCTAATATTTCCTGATATAATAACTGGCACACAGTAGGTAGGGAGCTTAAAAGAAAAAAAAATTACATATGTAAAATAGATTGCAAATTATTTTGTCTTAATCACTTTTATTATTATACCTCCATCTTAAAAAATAAAATTTACCCTCATCCTCTTATTCCTACATAACAACTTCTCAATTATACAATCTTCAATCCAATCTATCACAACAATGAGTGTGCAAGCTATGGGTAATAAGAGAGCTAGGAAGAGTGTGGTTAGGAGTGTGAGGAGGATGTTGGGGAGGGATATATGTTATATATAGTATTGGTGGGTTTAGCATTGGAAGTTGGAGACCTAGGAGGTGGTGTATATATATTGTGGGGAGTGTGCATCATGATAAAGTAGCTGAGGATATATCATCCTCTGAATAGCTGTGTATCCATCAATAATGTGGCATTAGATTGGTAGATTAAGGATATTTGTGCTACATGAAATGTTGTTGCAATTAGATATGAGTATAGTTTTACATGCATGGACTGGTTGATGTACTTCATTCCCTGCATGAGATTCCCTAATACTATTACCATTGCTATAAATAAAAACAGGCCCCTACTTGCTCACATATCATTTTCATTATATGTACATATATGATTTAGAATTAAAATACATTGAGTAGTAATACTAGATGCAGGAAATAATATTATTTTGCAAAACAATGTAAAAACATAGTAAAAATAATCCAATTTATATCAATTTTTTTTTGAATGTTTCTATCAAAACCACAGAAAAAATATTATAATCAAATTTAAAATGATATTTCAATGGTATTTGCATTACAATTCCAATAGAAATAAAGAAAAAAAATTATTATATTTATTATATGTCCTAAACAATGTCTTTATGATATTTTTGACTAGGAAATTGAAAGAATATTTCAATGTCAGGAAGGATACTTTGGCAAGAAAAAGGGAAAAAGAATTGAATCAGATCTACAAATATTTTTTGAATATATTTTCAAATGTTTTTAATATATTTTTGCATTGTTATTCTCAAAGACAATATAATAACAATTAAGGCCAATGGTTTGATTGTTTTTGGCATCTTTTCACAATGTTCTATAATGGAATAACAGAAAAGTATTGTAACTGATCTGTCACAACTTTCTTTGAATATTTTAATGGAAAAAATTTGAAAAGCAAAGAAATGTGATAATACAATACTTTATCCTAAAATATGCCAAAAGAAATGAAATAGAATTTGATGAGTAAGGAAGCCATCTAGGCTTGGATTTATATTTCCTATAAGTACTGCTGGCAAAAAAAATTTCAATAGCATGATATATTTCTTTATCTCTATTTTCTAAGTAAAAAGTTATAACTGCCAGCAATGAAGCATTTGCCTGAAGGCACTGATCTGTGGGGGGAAAAAGAATACTGATGAATCTAATCACATTTCCTTACATAAACATTGAGCCTTCTCAAAGTCATTAAAGTTTCTGTAAAAACATTACTTATCATAGTAATACACCCAATGAGTCTTTAAAAAATAACCCCACCAAGTAACTTGAGCTTAAATACAGAATTATACTTTCCCTCTGGCCCATGTGAATCCTCAAATATATTTAATAAGTTGCACCAGTTATGTATGTGTCCATGGGTTTTATGGATAGAATTAAGGATGTACAGGTATATTTGCATCTATATCTGTATGAGCCTCAAAGTGAAGAGAAAAAGAGGGGCTCACATTGTCTATCCTAAAATTAATCTCATTATCAAAGAAAAACTATTCAATGTGCATGAGGTGGTCAAATGTGAACATTCCATTTGGAAGTGTTTGCCAGTGTGGGAATACCTTGGCATGCATGTGCATTGTGCAACCCATATAATATCCAGGGAAAATCACTGTTTTTCCCACCAAGATCAATATTGTGTAGTGATAACAAATAACAGAATCACATGTACTAGTGAACTGCACAATGCTATTTTGGTCTATAGGCCACACACCATAAAAAAAGGTCTCATGAAACTTTGTGCATAGAAAGGCACTTAGAAGCTCCATAGCATTTACTTGCCACATGTCCACAAGGACATTTGGGAGGGGCTGGCACATCTTAACATCAATAACACTGATATTGAGGAGCTATACAAGTATAGTTAGATACAGCAAATGATTAATTATTTTTTCACACAAAAAAAAGCCTGTCTTGGAATTCTGCAATGTTCTGGCAGATGTGGTGACCCTGTATATAGTAATATGGGCCTTTAGTGACCATGGGAGTAAAAACACACAAGTTATTCCATATATAAATGTCATCAATGGGCATGCACCCCATCAAGCTATGTTTGTTGCCCATGGCAATACTAGAACCAAAGGGAGGCTGGCAAACATATTGCAGGCCCAGTTATATTTGTAAGCAGCAGTGTATCTCTTAATAGCAGGCACACACTATATAGAAGATGTTAGATTATTAAAGTAATAAGGTCTTAGATATATAAATAGAGTGTGTGCTGAATTTTGATTTCCTGGGGGGATGTGGGCTTGTTGTGGGCAGACATAATAGCACCTCCCCTCATGCACATGCCAGCCAACTTCTATGGAAACATGATTCTTCTTGCATCTTCAATGCCTACACACTCTACTCCATGCACCTTCTTTACTATTATGTGCAGCACTAGCACCTCTGTGCACAGGTGGCTCAGTGCCTTTCACCTTGATGTGGACAAGCTCTTTATCATCAACACTGATAATAACAACTCCACCAAATACTGGAAGATGCCAATGTCTGGTAGAAAAAATATTGAGCATTCTCAATAGAGCTGTTAGTCAATGCACTAATGATAAATCAAGGCAATCACTGCAGATCTGATGAGATCTGATGGGATCTGATGGGATTTGATGGCATCATCAGAGATATGATCACATCAACTGATAAAATAATCTACTGCTAAATGGAGTTGTGGCTGTGCAAGGCCATCAATTTAGCATCACATTTTGACAATAAAATAGGCATATCTCAGCAGAACTACTTAGAGGCCTCTTAGCCCATTAATACATCTATCTCAACAATGAGACAAGATGAAGTTATTGATCATCAAAAAGTCTGAATAAAACAGACTTCTGCTGAAAACTATAGACAAATGATATAGCCAGAACCAAATCATGACTCCACTCAGTCAGCCTCCTATTTGCTGTCACCAATCTACTAGTACATAAAAGCACTAGTATGTGCCAAGGACAAGCAGGGATGGGTTTGCACAGGCTGTCATGGTCATTTTTCTTTGCCAGAGTAAGCTGGTGGGGTAGTCAATCTCCAATAGATATGACATGCTTCCCTGTCACTGGGTGCAGGGAAAAATGCTCTTTTGCAAAACAATGTAAAAACAGAGTAAAAATAATATAATTGATTTCAAAATTTTATTTGAATATTTTTGTCAAAACCATAGAAAAAATATTCTGATCTGATTGGTCAGTTCTGGAGTCACATGACAAGACTTATGTAATGATTAAGTATTCTCAGTTTTACCCTTTCCTATGGAAGGTCTTTTCATTGGCTACAATATTTCTTTCATAGTTTTGATAAAAACATTCAAATAAGATCTTGAAATTAATTTGATTGTTTTTACTGTATTTTCAGATTGTTTTGCAAAAGAACATTGTTTTCTGCATCCAGTGTGTCTGCAGATGGACTGGGAAGATGTTGCCACATTCAAGTTAAAAACCAGAAAGCTGGAGAATTCAACAGACTTCCAATCACAATCACATTAGATGCATCATGATATCCATGATTTGATTCTAGTTGAAAAATTGGAAGCACTGACAAAACAAAACTAACACAACTAGGTAGATAAATGAATGAAATTATGAAATTATGAGAGGAGTTGGGTGGAAATTAAGCATGGACAAGATACTGTTTGGCCACCTCAATGCATAGATCTATCTTACTAAGAATATCCATAACTTCCTTCTAGAATGATAAATCAGCAAGGTTATTCCCAAAATCCAACTGTGACAGACCCAAAGCTTTTCCTACACAGCATGTCCTTCTTGACTAATTGCAAAGTCACTCACCTCTGAGACCTGTGCCAAAGAGATGTATGCTCCACAAAGCTGGTCTTCATTATCTTTTGTAGACATAAACAGTTATTTAGTCCTCAGTCACTCCAGTATGTGGTAGTATGACTGAGTATATTACCTGTAGACATAAACAGTTATTTAGTCTATAGGATGAATGTAAGTATTGTGATAATAAATACAGTGAGTAGAGGAAGCTTACCCTCAGTTACTCTGGTATGTGGTAGTACAACTGAGGGCAGAGCTTTGTGTATCTAGATTAGAAAAACAAGAAAATAAGGTTTGAAGGCAAAGCCTAGCAAATACCGATCGAGAGTGAGCCACCAGGGCACCACATAAAATAAGTATAAAATAAAATATGAGAGAAGTAACCGTATCCGGATATGATAACGTAAGATGCTGTTATGACGTACTGGTCGTGTGAGTCTTATACTCAACATCTTTACCTCCTACAGCCGCATACACGAGCTGTCTGCTGCCTTCTTCCGTGGTACGTATAATGGTTTTTTCCATGAGCCAAGAGACGGCCCGCACTACCCCAGAGAGCTCTTTTCCGATCTCGGACACGCAGAAACCAGGATTAACGCTATTCACAATCAAGGAAGACTGAGCGCCCAGCTTTTCGTTCAGTGCCTGGCAGAATAGAATGCCAAAAACTGTGCTCAAATCAATAAAGCGCTCAAATGGAGACATAAAACTTTACGTTTTGAATCGTTGTAACGCGGTGAGACACTGCACAGTCGTTATTGAGAATAATTGTAAGAACCAAAGAAGATAACAAACTTCAGGTCACTGTTCAATGTCTTGTATATATCTTCGCCCTGCAAAATTTGGAGTATAGAAATGAAGTTCGCTGTTGACAAGCACCAAACGCGGGCGTGTAGAGTGTTTTACACTCGTCTTGATTAGTTGTGGAAGCAAGTGCAAGGCGATGAGGAAAAGAGAGAGACAATTGACTTGAAGTCTGTAAATCAAAGTTAACCACAGATTCATCTATCAGAGAACCAAACCAAGGTCTCACGTTCTCTCCCAACCATCTGAAGTAGACATGTGTTTCCCAGGGACAATAGCTGCATTCTCAAGCAATATATCCAATCGTCCACCATCTTTCTCGAACTTGTCAGCAAATGCGACGACCGACGAGAACTCGCTTAAATCAACAATCCAGAGCTCTGCCGCACGGTAACCTTACAAAAAATCTTTCGAGGTCGTTTTCATGGTAACGCACAAATCATTCACAATAATCAGGTATCTGCGCGTTGGTTCGACCGCCATTCACTCTCAGCTGGAGCAAATTACGACACTCAGGCGCAATCACGTCCTGATTGTATGTTCGCTACCGAAACCGAGGCGGCGAAGAATTTTGATAAGCAAGTAGTAGAACTGCAGGAGAAAAGGGATAAAATGCTGAGCGTAGACTACGAGAAGGCTGAAAAAGAATTGGTGCTTTCTGCTTCCAATCCTCCGAGCCAACGTTTCATTTCCATAAACACAGGACCGCAAACTGCACATACTCTGGATGCACATTCACAGCATGTTTGAACTGAAGCGCCGGAATAGAAGTGACATTCAGACCCTCTATCAGCTCTTTGCCTACCAACGCCAGGTACTCATGGAGCAGCAGTATTGTGTGATAGGTCAGGTATCCAGGTCACTCAGACTAGCGTCAACATTCATAAAGTGCGTCAAATGTCTCTGTTTCACTAACAAATCATGTCATGATCGGCCTTCTTAGCGACCAACTCTCTTCATTGAAATCATTGAAATAATCGGTGCCCTCTCACAAATGACACCAGAGCAGCTGGGTTGGGACACTTTTATGAAGTTATACCCTTTGAGCACATTTCAAGAAATATCCTCTTATGATGTTGAGGCAGACTTTGCAGTCGAAAATAGCCGCTATCATACTCATTGGACCATTGATGTTGCTGACAATGACAGGGTTGAGAAGTTTGTCTCTGTTTCCATTGTATCGGCCGCTCGATCCGGGGACATCTGCTCGCGTGCAACTTTAGTCTTTGAAGTTGTCCGGTACAGCGAACGATTCAACCCATCAGAGGTGACTCTCAAGTTCTGACATCATGTAGAAAGGTCTAATTGTCTCCTTGACATAGATGCTTGTTCTTAAACGATACTGGCGCCCAGCCGTAGAGTCAGGTGAAATAGATCATCCTCAATATCCTACTGAGAGTCGCTACTATGAATTTTTGCAAGCAACAGACCCTACCGGTATGCCGAAAAGAATTCATAGCTACGGTGATATAAGAGTTCACAATGAAGACGGCGAACTCGTCGTGGACAGCACATTTAACACCATACGGCTGGGATTGTCTGTACTTGACCAAAAGGTCAAATACATACGAAGGGATGCAGATGGCGTGATGTAGAGCCCGGATTATACTTCGTGACGCAAGGCGTCGAACACAGTGATATGGGACGCGCCCTTTGTTTCGTAAATGACGACCTGGCTGCACGGACACCAAACGATCGTATCCACACCGACATTCTTCTACCGCGTGGATTTGTGATCCGACTGTTTTCTGACACTCGAATTGCTCCTATGTTTGAAGGCCTATTTAGCAGGTTAGTGCTTCCATCATTTCAATGATTTCCAGTGAAGATGTCTGTCGATTGGACCTCAAAAACTGCACTGAGGAAGGTATTGTTCACCGCGATGTTAGTACCGGTAATCTTCTCATCATGACGGACAACATGAGTCGTTTCATTTCTGGACGATTGAGTGATTTCGACCATGCGAAAAAGACTTATTCGTTCGACTTCTATGTTCCTCAGCAGATCAAAGACAAAATAGTCGAGGACAGAATGAAAAAATGTCTATTACAAAAAGGCCTTCCTACGAATGAAGCAGATAAGATTGTCAAGGACGTGGCTCAGGTGATAAGAGAGGATGACGTCTTGAAGTACATCACACATCTTGAAGCCTGGGAAGCACCAGCTGGCATTCGCCCCCTGCCCAATGTGAGTTCGTCGTTATTCGTTTCCAATTCAAAACTTTTGATAGCACTCATAGATAGTAGAGAAGTGGCCAGACTTCACAGGTTATGATGCAAAAAAAGTCATGCGAACTGTAAGTCTTTTCCCCTGTGTGGCTCAAAGGTTGAAAGTCTCATGGTCACGTCAGGGAACAATACCGTACATGAGCGGCGAAGTTATCAACGACTCCTACATACTTGATTCTTCGTACCAGACGCCTAAAGAACGTCAGACAGGAGAGAGTTTCTTCATTCATAATCCAGCCCATGATGTCGAATCTTGCCTCTGGGTCCTGATGCACTTCTGTTTGACCCGTGATGGTCCCGGCATAAATGCATATCGAGACCGGCACAAGACAAACCCAGACCTCTCACACCTCAGTTGAGAGCACAAGTCGTAACGAAGATGTACGTCGGCGTGAGGTAGTCCACACATGCTTTGACGGTCCCATCGGAAATATAAGCCATGCAAAACGGGATCTTTACGTGCAATGTAACGGACGCAGCTTAAAACAAATCACGGAACAATTTCATGAATACTTTTTACCCCTCGTCCCTCTTGTAGAACAGTGGTAGAACCTGATCTTTTTTGCCCACTGTTTCCATGGAAGAGAGTATCTAAATATTCATTCGCTTTCCATCCTCCTCATCGATGACACCATCAAACGCATTGAACCTTCCCAGGTTCAACATCCGAGGACAAACGCGGAAATACATCGCAGGGCAGCGCAAACTAGCGAGTTACTACAAACCTTCCATAGAGCATTGCAGGAACGCCAGGTCGGTTCCTCCAGACTTGTTCGCACTGCTGCTTCAT
>QLON01000679.1:0-15847 GCA_003313675.1 Termitomyces heimii
ATATATTTATCTTAATAATAAAATAAATCAAAGCTATTAATTATTAAAAAGTCTAAATAAAATAGACTTCTACTAAAAATTATAACCAGTTCTGCTAAAAACTGTGCATAAATGATATAGCTATGACTACCTTAAAAATTCCTCTTTAAATTATATTAGATTAGCCTTATCAGTAGTTTAAATCTTAAAAAATCAGCTTATTAGTATATTAGTCTGATGCATACCCAAATCAATCATGTGACTATGATTATATGATTATGCTTAGGTCTGACTTGCTTTTGTGGTATCTTTTTTTTGTAGATATCTGGATTATTACTTTATTTTATTTTTTAATAATATTCTTACTTTTATTTTTTATAGCTATATAGCTTTGGCTTGCTTTTATAGCACCTTTGTTTTGTGAATATCTAAATTATTATCTTATCTTGTTTTTTAGCAGTATTTTTGCCTTTCTTTTATTTTTATAACTTTTTAAAATCTTTTAAAATAAAACTTTGAGCCATTTAAGTTACTATTATTATTTATTATAATGTAATAAGTGTAATCACTTCTTGCCCTAATTGCTCTAGTATTGTTATAGGTGTATAGCTAAAATAGAGCATCCAATAGAATATTCTCTATGCCTAAGATATAATTAACTGTAAAGTTAAACTCTAAGATCTTCTTCATTTACTAGTTTAGAATTTTAACAGGTTTTTTTAATTTAATAAGTGAATCAAATCTTTATAATTAGTGTGTCAGGTAAATCTTACTCCTTGCAGGATATTTTAGTGGCAAATCATAATTTTCACCTCTGCCAGCATCTTTATTTTATATATAAAATAATTTTGTTATGCTAAATTTAACCTCATAGAGAAGAATGTGACTAGAATTACTGTTTTTCATTTAATACCTTGGCTGACAATTCCTGTAATCCCCATATTACACCTTTTAATATATAGCACTGAGATATATAGGTTTTTTACTCAAGTCAAAAAGTAGAAATGCTAGATTTAACTTCATCATAGTAGTAATCAATTACTTAACCAGGATAGTACACCTAATTCCTAGCTGCACTACTTAAACCATTAGAAATATAGCTCAATTAGTATTCTCTAAAGTATACAAAAAATATAATTTTCTTTACATAATAGTTAGTAACTAAAATAGCTATTTCATTAGTATATTCTGGACTTACCTCTATGCACTAATTGGAAGTAAATTAAAACTATGTAATGTTTACCACCCAAAGATAAATGAGTTAACTGAAAGAGTTAATAGAATAGTTAGTTAAATAATTAAGCAATATATTAGTTAACTGAATATAAATTGATTAAGTACTAAAACTCCCTGCTATAAAATTAACTATAAACCTGGTGAGATTTAAGCCATTATTGATGTGAATTAAAATTTATATCAAGTTCCAATTAAAAAGTTTTAAATTTGAGCTGTAACAATTAAATAAATTAGGAAATTAGTTAAAAATGCTACTATTTAGCATGATACACACTTATATGACTGTATTATATAAATATATTGACTTAAGGATTTTTCTTGGCTCTAGTCAATATTATACTGGCACTTAAGTCATTATTTCATTGAACTTCAATGCATAATTATTTATTTAGACTGCATTAGTGATGTGGCAATAATAAAATCTCATACTAAAACTGCATGCTCATAAATAATTTCATTAAGAAAGCTTTTCTTCACTTAGAACAACCAAGTATACAAGTCTTTGCACTATGCCTATATATATTTATAGACTGTTTATTACATTGATTACTAATTGCAAAACTTTGAATTTAAGCTAAAATCAGTTAAAAATGCTACTATCATATATTATTAATACTTAATTTAATATTCATTACCATTGCCTAAGTGAAGCTAAATAAAATGATTTTATAGAAATTTCTATGAATTAAATTACTATAACTCTCCCTTACTCTTCTTTTTTAGAATTTATGGACAAGAATTGAAGTTGTGCTTTAGAAAAAAATTTCACTGTATATGGTTACCTTGAGTAAAATACCACATTGAAGAATTATAAGTACTAAGAATATCTTAAAGCTTGTCTATTATATTATTAGGTAGTATATAATAATAGTAGTTATTATGCAGCCTTATTACTTATAAATAATGATCTTATAAAGGTGACTTCTAAAGGCTGTAACTTAGTTATATAACTGACAGAGGCAAGATTTAAAAATGTATTAATAAAGATAATATAAGTACAAATAGTAAGGTGCTAATCTGATAGAGAGAGATCTAAAGAAAACAAGCTTAAAGATTCATTCTGCTTGTTAATAAAAAATATTTCAAGGTTAGTCACATGACCGTTATGTCTGTGTCATGCAGTATGACTAATGTAATTTATGTCATAGTCATGATTACATTATAAATCACATGGCTACAAGATTATAAGGCTATATGGATTGAATTACTTTTAATAAGGGCTCTAATAGAGCCTTTATTGAAAGTGATCCATTTTCCAGGGTTTAGCAAAGGCTCCAAACCAATAAAAAAGTTGTTTTCACAGTCCAGCCAGTGAGAAGTTTAATGAAGGCAATCAAAGGCAGATGAATTAGAGTGAAAGGGCCTGGAAATCAGAAGGAAACATGGAGTAAGGAATCTCCAAAAGGATGATTCTCTAATAAATCTCCTAGCATACCATGCATTAGCAAAAGCCTAATCTTCTAACTGACTTGACTAGACATCTAATATTCCAAGTCCAAAATAGCAAGAAACAGGCAATTTGCTGGAATCAGTGGCTTTTCAAGTAACTTTAAGGATGCTTCATTAAGTTTGCTTCTATTAATTCTAGGCAATATATTGAACCAATAGTCATTAATATAACTTGCAGGTATAGAAAAACTGTGATATAGAACCAGTGGCCAACAATGATAAATGCATAGCTAAGTGTAAAGTAAGTAGGCAAGTTTTTAAAAGGTTAAAATTGCTGAAGCACTGCTAAGGGCTAAAGTTGCCTTGAGTTGAGAGTTTATTACTAAATAGATCAAAGCTGCTACTTACTTTTTTGACATAGGCTTGATGAGGTCAAATAATTGCTGAATTCTTCTGAAAAATTGTAGGCTCAGTTGGATCAATTTGAGAGTTAGATGAATTTAACATTTGGAATATTTTTGTAGGAGGATTATAGTTAATTTTAAATGCAAAAGTGAGCAAAACATAAATAATTAATTCTGACCCTTCTTGCCTTACATTATATAAATTCAGCAAAATCCCTAGGGCCTATATTCCATGCAATAGAATCCTCTTATATGTCCTAGCAAGAATGACATTTAAAAAAAAACACAAATCATATTGTCTGTCTCCTCACAATTATTGTTTGCAGCTTGCTCATCCCTACTTGTATTTTTTTCTTTCACTGTAGCTCTGACATTGTTCTTTATTTCATTATAGGCAATAATTATTCTTTCTTCTCTGATTTGCTTTGACTGCTTGTCACAACAAGTTGCAATGACCTATTGAACTTATACAGTGTCACTATTGTTGGCCCATTTTAGTGAGTCACCTATTATGTATGCTAGTATATATTTAAGACCTCTATTTCATGCAATAACATTTTCTTGTATATTTCAGTATGAATGATATCTAGAAAAAAAAAACACAAATCATATTGTCTCACTATTGTTATTTTTAGCTCACTCATCTCTACTTGCATTTCTTTCTTTTACTGTGGCCCTGACATTGTTCTTTATCTTATTATAGGCAAAAGTCATTCTTTCTTCTCCAATTTGTCTTGACTTATTGTCATGAGCTGCCATGAGCTATTCAACTTGTACTGTGTTACTATTGTTCCTTGTTTTCACTAGCCCATTTTAGTAATGCTGCTTCATTAGAATATGTATATGTGTATGTGCATGATGTAGTTGTTACTGATTCTGCAAGAATAATCAGTTAGCCTGGATGAGGCCAGGAATCACCTACACTTGCAAACAGTTAAATGCTGTAACATCATCAACCATTAAGAGGTCTGCTCAAATAAGCTGATTGTTGTTGGCCTTATAACCATTTCCCATGTGTGATATATATATATATATATATATGTATCCATATGTATGACTTGAGATACCTTGAAGCTTATCATGGCCCCAAATGCAATCACAGACTCTTGATGTGGTAATCAGATAGCTGGTAACATAGCTATGTATTTCAGTCAATGTTTACAAAAGATGTAATATATGACAAATTAGTGCACCAATCATTTTGTGACGTTGAAGTGCGATACCGAACTAGACGAGCTCAAGGTAATGGAGCTCAGTACTTAAGAAGGCCTTTCAGATACTGCAGACTTATTATCTATACGTTCCTTAGAGCGTCCGACGCGCAGCGAAATATTGCACATACTGCTCTCGTATAACCAGGAACCAACCATTGAACCACCCATTCGCGCCCATTCAACTACTAGATTCTCCCAGTGGAAAAACAATTTGGTTGATAATCGCAGTTTCCTAAGCTCCTCGAAAGAATAATAAGCCAAGAAGTTGGTTTAAAACCAATAACAATATACGTTGCTGGCTATATGGAAAGAGCTGTAGTTTGAGAGGGGATGAGAATAGAACGACCATTACATAGAGCAATTTAACTTGCCCTTTACTCGACGACCTCATACTCGTCGCCTTTCGGCGGTTGAACCTCGGACGTCATATCTTCAACATGTGTCTTGACCACGTCTTGGATGTCGAGAGATATAAAGTTCAGTGCCCATTGAAACGCTTCGCTCAAACAATCAACTACGTCGGATGCCGTTCTTAATGGATCCTGTCCTTTGCTGTCGATCAAAGTGCGATGCACCTTTTCTACTGCTTCCCTTAAAACCGCATGAAATTCTTCCCTTTTCTCGCCAGTTAGAGAATTTGCGGCAACCAGAAGGGCGTCGAAGACCTCTCTCGAGACCCGCTCTTCGCTGCAGAGACAACATACTGAAATGAAGTAATCGGTTATGGCAACGAAGTCGTTCAGGTCCAATGAGGAGAACTCAGTATCCGCCCGTTGGATGTGCACTAGCTGGCGGAGAGTTGAATTGTCGTCTTCCAATTCCACCATCACCTCTCCCGCCACAAAAAACAATCCCGTAAACAGCACAGTGACAGAGCCTGCATTCAAAAACCTGTCTTTGAGCCATGCCAAACAATATCCGAGAGTAACAGACCTATCACGAGGCCTTTGACCTTCGATCGAGGTGTTCCATCCTTTCGATACCAGATCCTCGCTGACCACGTTGAAAGGTGAGCTTGACCTGGATGTAATCGTGGAGGAAGATACAAGAATGGCCTTCTAGACGTAGATTTAAAAGCATTCCATCGCAGTGGTGAGAATGAACGGTAGGCTGCCCAGCGGGCCAATGACATGTATTTGGAGATGGGAAAATTTTTTTCCGAGTTTGCCTCTATTGAATTTTGATGATCTAACTCTGATCGGGAAGCCTTCCACTCGACACCCCTAGGTTGATCAAAAGCTAATGTAGGCTTACGAGCACATAGAAACGTCGCTGATCGATGAAATCCCTATATCTACAGAGAGCACCCCAGCGGTTCCGGTTTTATTATTGGTTACACATTCCTGGAGCGCTTCTATACTTCATTCGATACCTCTAAGGATACTTCTAAGAAGCAGGTGGGCTTCGCCCCCACAGCTTTCACGAACTCAACTTCGAACTGATTCCTGTGGGGAACTTGAACGTTTCGGATAATGCAGCCTGGAATAAATATACTCTCAGTACTGTCATGACTTATTCATGTATCCGCAGCTATTAATTACGGACAAGATGTCTGCAATAATCAGGTACAGATAATCATTGCTTCCTCCGATAGCTGTGTTTAGGGAACGAGGCCATAACTGTGCATTGGGTGTAGGCCCAAAGTTGACCTGAAAGACGAAGATTGGATCAGCCAGAAACTCGTGTCAAATAAGGTCTGCCTTACTCCTGCGACTTGCAAAACTAGGTTCTGGAGCTGGTCAGCTTGTGTAGGGTTTATGCGAAGCATTCCAGTGTCTTCGTCCGAGATTGTACCAACGGCATCGCGATACTTTTCAAAAGCGTCAGTAGCAATGAGTGTCAAGATAATTCCTTTTGGAATTTCCAAACTTCAATAATATTTCAAAACAAAAGAATTAAAAGACATAGTACCTGTGTCTACAATTCCAGCTGAGGAGAGTAGTGATTTATCATTGTATACGATCTGTAGAGTTACGTAGTAAGTCTACAGGGGACTAGTAAGTCATTTGATAAGTAGAAATAGTAATATGTGCTCACCCCTCAGTCACTCAACGAAATGTGTTTGACTGAGGGTGGCTTACACTATCCCGAATCTCTAGGTGAAAAATAAAATAAGGTTTGAGTAAAGTATAGCAAATACCGATCGCCGCCACTGGCAGTGGCGCGCTCGATATATGCCTAGGAATTAAGAAAAATAAAGAATAAATAAATAGGACGAAACATATCTTCAGATTGGTGCAAGTCCTACTTCAACACGATCGTTTGATTTTGCCCTAATACGCGCTTGCGGGTCGCGCAACTGTTAGAGGTCAACCCTTTCTTCAGCATACACAGATTTTATTTCAAGTGGATGTCTCACGTAAAAGTTAAAGTACCATTGAACTTGGAAGTGTCGACGCCGCCTGAGGTTATGTCAGCATACATGAGAAAAGCCCGTGAGCAATGACACAGTCACCAAAAGTAAGCTGACCTGCCCCCCCGGAAGGGTTTAACATGGTTCGAAGTAGATTCCGACTTCATTTTGTCCGGCAAGCCCCTGTTTAAATGCGGTATCTGTCACCGTAGAGATAATTTTCTCTTCTTCTGGGTTGAGGGTCCCCAGCCTAAGATCGCTAGGGCCGATGCTAGATATCATTGCAGAAAATGAGTACAATCCAAGACGATGTGAAGCATATCTGACCCAAGAATACCGTCCGCATTGAGCCCTTGTGACTAAAAAAAAGGTGGTTTAAAATTATTAAGACACTTCCAAATCATCAAACACGACAACTTGCGGTAGTGGCGACACCGATAGACTGATTGACAATGACCAGGTCTCTGCCAAGTTCCACTATGTCCAGATATTCATGGCCTGATTTGAGCAACAACTTCTCCATTTGATTGTGATGAGTAACCCAACCTGAGAAGAAACCAGAACCGTATACGACACTCTGAAAAGCAAGATGTGAGTGAACTTACATACATAATGAACCATAGCTTGCTTTTTGGGAACTTGACTTGGTCACTGCATACGGTTTGGTAGGTTGAGCGCCAATCCAGGTGTTTGAACTGGCTGAGGACTCAGTCTCGTTTGAACAGTTCTAAAAATTGATTCCAAAGCCGACCTTCCTGTATCGACGATCATTTCATCTTCAATGTAAGTTAGCGATCGTTATTCATCGACAAAATGAGGATCAACCCAAGTCAACCTACAGGCTGTCGGAGGAGTGCCCACTCCGATAGAGAATGAGGCGCTATTCATGGTTTCTTCATATGAACTTCATCTCGAATCAACCTCTCAACATCTCCAATCAATTCACTGGGTATTGATAATAACGTATGGCCGCGGTCGCGTAGGTTTTTGGCCCGGGCGGAATCACGAACAACGAGGTCCTTGAAAGAACCAAGCTCGAGGTTGATACTTTTCTTCAGGGGGAAGTTAATCACGGCAGAATTCACACGTGCAGACAACGAGAGTAGGAGAGAAGAGAAGAGAAAGCAAGAGACAAGCATGTTAGGAGGTCTGAAGAGGATTGATGTGCATAAGCCAATTTATCCATCGGAACGTTGACGTGGATACTGTCTGATATCAAAGGTAGTACAACCCAACAATCAAGGAGACACTTGGTCAACACTCCTGTTCGATGCGTTGTCTTCGGTAACAAATTTTCGGTTATGATTGCACCGGTGCGAAGGTTAATACAGTCACTTATACATGACTGAGGACTAGAATTACTTACTACTCTACATAGGTTTTAACACAGTGGAGAATATCATAGGATCTTACTCATTTTCATGTTCACCCATTAGGGGCATTGTTCTCCTTTGCAAGCCCAATCAAGTCAATATATTAGGATTGCCCTGATTTTATACATATGTATGAGATATGAACAATAAGAGGAAAATTCAGGGTAGTAATGATGGAACTTCATCATGATGAACCAATGCCATGCTTCTAGAAATATTAGATATAAGAACCTAAAAATAGTTATCAGAACACTTCTGTCTGTAGTCTATGTACTTTTAAGTGTACTCTCAACTTAACTTTATTTCCTTTGTCTCCATTTCATCTCTAAATCATCCTATTTTGTTTCCTTTCTTCTTTTCTTCTCATTTCTTGCATGCCATTTATTCCAATAAAGTTTAAAGGCAATCCTTGGAGGCTGTGGCTTAGTCACACAGCTAGCAAAGAGGTGTATGTCAGAAGAGGAGCTTACATTTTCCACAAAGATTCACCAACAAACAGGCAGTGGATTGGAAAACCCTACTAACAGGCAAGCAAACTGATTAGCTCTAGGTAGTGGAAGCATACCTAGAGAAGTAGCTACATCTGGAAACTTCTTGAAAAGTGCATTTAGAGGTGGTCCATTTAGAGCAGGGTCCTGCTGCATCTGTTGTAGCTAGAAGCTGTAAGAGCTCCTCTTGCTTTTATAGAGAAAATTAATGCACTTCCAGTTTTTGAGAGTAGTAGTATGCAAAATTTCCAGGCTTTCCACAGTGACAGCATTAAAGAGGCATAGAAGGGCATTGGCAGGAATTGTTTACCTCAATGAGTACTCCTGGAAGCAAGAGCCTAATTGAAGGAGCAGCAGCCAAAGCTGAAGGGAGCAAGCAGTGCAGCTTATAGTTAGCACAGCTTACAATTTGAGCTCCATGAGCTGCCACTAATTTATAACAATCTTGAACCAGCCACTCAACTGTCATCTAGTCAATGTTTTGCCAAGCTATTAATTTGATCTATAAGAGTGGGATGGAAGCTCTCTTAGAAGGTAAAACAGAGCAGAAGGCCATTCAGATAATTAGTTTGCTTCTGTCAGGAAACCACCTTTTAAAAGTGATTCAGCCTATATTTTGCTGCAAATTCCACATTATTTCATCTCAATTCATCTTTTTTCTTACTTCCTTTGTCAAAATTCATCATTTTCTTACTGCTCTATAACTTGAAAACTATGTGATTGTGATTGTATCTATAATTGTAACATTAGTCATACCATGTGGCAATAGTGTAACAATGTTACAATGTGATGTTATACAGTCATGTGACCTAACCTTCAACTATTTTCTATCAACTGGCAGAGGAGCTCCTTGTAAGAGCAAGGCTTAATATTTGCAGAAATCCTTTTACAAAGCTAAAAATGCAAGTAACAAGTAAAGGTTAAGCAAGTAAGGAGCAAAAGAGGCTAGCAGAAGATTAGATGTTGCTAAAGAAACTTATAGTCAGTTCAATAAATAGGCTAGGAAAACACTGATATTTTTCAGCTTAAGAATATTTTATTCTGCAGGCTGCCTTGCTTGTATATACTATATTGGTGGCTGTACTATAATTAATGCTGTTCAATTAATCAGGCATCAATATGTAAAGAAGTATAACTAACAATAGTTGATGTTAAATAAGGTCCATGCATATAACTTATTAAAGCTGATTACTAAATATAAGATGAGCTAAGCAGTTAATTAGATGTATTAGAAGTAAGCTTATTATTGAACTAAGCTTAGAATGTAGCTAAATGTAGTTTAGAAGCTAGTCTCTTTACACTTTTTAAACTTGTTCTCTTTGAATCTCTTTTTATCAAGTTGGCACTTTATTAGTCTTACTTGTTATACATTTATTAATATACTTTAAAATCTTCTCTGCTAGTTGTGTAACTATGCTATTGCTTCCAAAGATTGCCTTACAGCTCCATTAATGCTCAGAAAAAATTAATGTATTCATTAAGAAATCTTTGTTTTTAGCTATATCATTAGTGACTGCTAACTCAGGAGCTTACTTTAGAGTATAAAACTACTAATCAGAGGTTTAAAAAAGGTGAAAGCTTTGGAAAAGTACAATAGAGAAAGGTTTTAATATAGTTAAAAGTAGTTTAAGATGAAGAAAGCATTGAACAGAGTTGAAATAAAAAGAGACAAGATAGATTAGACAGGAGAAGTAGGAAAAATAAAATGTATTTCAGAGGAAATAAAGAGTAAAATAGAAATGTAGTATAAAATATAGTAATATCAGGATTAAAAAATAGCTATGTGATTAGCATTTCTATAGGCTTAGAAATTAAAATTTAGAGAAGTTGGACTTAGTAGAATATACTAAATGATGTAAAGCAGGCTAAAGTTAAGTCTTGATATTATTTCTTATTTAGTGCTAAGACTTTTGAAGTGTGTGGGCTGTGATTGTAAGAGAGTGCATATCTTATATACATGTATATAATATAGAAACAATAGTTGATGGCTTATGATATATTATGAAGAAGCTTTTTTTGTGCACTCATCATAACTCCTTACACTGCTTTGACTAGTCACTATGCTCTCTTCACTGACAATATAGCTGACTAAATATAATACAACTCCAAAGAGGGGCACTAGGAGGTAGCTTATAACTGTCAGATCTCACTAACTTGGAAGCTCACTCTATTAAGCAGAAATCTACTATGTGAGTTTTTCCAAAAAGGAAAATTCACATAAAGATGAAAGAGTTAGTGCTAGAGGTTAGTATAGAGAAAGTCTAGGAAAAAAAGAGAAGAAAGTTGAAGAGTTATGGAAGAAATAAAAGTAAAACAAAAAACTAAAAATATAACTAAGAAGTGGGGAAATATAGAATGTATTAGGAAACCACCCTTTTAGAGGTTCCTTACTCCATGTTTCCTTCTAATTTTCAGGCCTTTTTACTCTAATCCATCTGTCTTCTATTGCCTTCATCAAATTCCTCACTAGTTGGACTACAGAAACAAACTGCCTTATTAGCTGGGAGTCTTTGCCAAAATGTAGAAAATGGATTACTTTCAATGAAGGCTTTGATGAAGCCCTTATTAAAAGTGATCTAATTTCCACTATAATGTAATCATGACTATATAACTACACTTTAGTCATACAGCATAACATTAGTATAATAATATTACATGTAACTGTTATATAACTCAACCTTGAAATTTTCTATTGATGGGCAAAGTGAATCCTTAGACTTGTTCTTTTTGAATCTCTCTCTGCCAGGTTAGCACCTTATTATTTGTACCTATCTTACCTTTATTAATATATCTCTGGATCTTTCTTTACCAGTTATATGACTAAGCTTACAGCTTTCAGAGATTGCCTTTACAGAATAGTGACAAATAAAAAGGAATATAGGGAGTAGAGTAATAAAGTTAAGATAGAGAGGAGAAAAGTAAGATAAATCAGAGATAGAGTAAAAAAGAAGAGAGGGAGAAGAATTAAAAATGGAGTAAAAAAAAAACAAAAGTAATATAAAAAAGATTGAAAGAAGGAGATCAAGATTTAAGAGAGATAGATGAAAGAAAATGAAACTAGAATTAATTAAAGAATTAGAGCTAAGTTGAGTTGAGAAAGAAATAAAGAGTAGAAAAGAGACTTTAAAAAACTTGAAAGAAAATTAAGATAAGACAAGGCAAAGCAAAAAAGAGTTGAAGAAGATAATAGTTTGAGTAGAAAGCAAAATGATAAGAGATAGGAAGTAAGAGAAGGAAATAAAACTAAATAAAACTAAGCAAACTGGGTGCAATATTAAAACTACTATATCAACTACTGAAGCTTTTCCTAAGTATTTATAGAGGCATTGAAAATGATTGTATATTGGAAATAATTAAGCATTAGCAAGATTAGGCAGCAGGACAATTATATAAAGGTTAGAACTTGCAGAATAATCATGTGATGTAGTGCTTATAAGGTATTAGAAGTGATTTTGCAATGAAGTAGGGAAGTTGAGATTATTTAGAAATGCAAGAGTATTGTAATTTATTCAGAAAAGCTTGGTAATCCTTAGTGATTGGATTAGTAATATCAGAGGTTGAAAAATGAAAAAAATGGAAAGTTAATATAGCCTTACTCTAAAGAGTGTGAGCAGGTTGTAATAGTAACTTGTTAGAAATTAGCTAGCTATACTATAAGTTACATTGCTGAAGTTAGTTTTTAATACTGATAATCTTGTCTATGTAAGCAATAAAAGCAGCAGGCATGCCTTGCAGCTATAATGAGGCCTCTTTTTATGACTCTGTCTCATCTTCTTTATCCTACTTCTACAAATACTTTAGTTTCTTTGAAGCTACACAATTCTTTACTCTTGACTTTGCTTTTGCCCCGTTCATTCTTCTATATCAAATTTCATAGATGCTTCATCTTAATAGTCTAAACTCTTAATTCCTATATTTCTTTACAATAGCTTCATCTTTATCTCCCAAGTAAAGGAAGCATGATTATAACTGCTTATTATGCTTTGCATGCCTAGCCAGGATTAATGCCATAATAATGCTTCAGTGAATATTGCTTTTCTATATTTGCATTGGTCCTACTTCTTTTATAGTGTTATTTTTGCATAGTCTAAGAGTAGAAGTATGCCTTTTCTCTTCTTCTCTTTTACTTTTGCTAAAAATCCATTATTTATAATTCTTACTGCTTTTGCCATTAGGCTAGAAGAAGAATTTGAGAAGAATGAGTTAGCAAGTTTAAGTTCTGAAGGTAAGAGGTTAGTAGCTCTAAAGAGTCAGAGTCTGATGGAGTTAATGTATTAGGGCTTAATAATGCCCACTACTAATAAGCTTAAGGTAATATTTTTTAATACCTCTGATAAGAGCAATATAAGTCTTAGTATTGTAGTATTGAGTAATTCTTCTTGCATCCTAGCTTATTACTTCTAGCAGCCTTCCTTGTTACTCTCCATTTCTGTCATGACCCTTCTCCGGAGTCCCCTAGGACAGCCCTGGAACCCCACCCAGGACCTTCTTTCGTCAACCCCACAATATGCCCCACTCCCACAACATGCCCCACCCCCACAACTACCAATGCCACTATCAGCCAACCCCCCCAGGAACCCTGCATTACAGACTCCAGGATCAATTACTGGCAATAATCAGATCATGCAGTTCACTCCTGGCCATCATGCATTACAACTCCCTCTGCACTAATTGATTGTGCACCCCACATGCACGATCCAAGTATACAGTCCCAGCCCGCTACTCAATGTCTCCCAAAACCCATCCTAGACACTCTGGAACCCTGAGACCTGACCCTGCAGTACTTATAGTGTAGTTCCCCACTATATTCGCTAGTTTTTGGATATTACCTGAATTGTTGTGTGCCCTTTGTTTGACTGGTATGCATTGACTGGCATGCCAGAATAATTGCATGCTCTAAGTTTGGTATGCACTTTGTGACTCTTAATTTGCTAACTGGGTCTTGTCTTAGAACCTCCAATTCCGACTCAACCCCCGCCAACTCTCAACCTCTACAAAACACCCAAAACCCCTGGATCAAGTTTCATTTCCCCAGGACCACCCTCCTTATCTGCATCTTGAACCTCGGAGCCTTAACCCCGGAGTTTCAGACACCCAGGTATTCATAGATTAAGTCCACCTCATAAGGGTATTGCTTTCCTGGAAAGCCCCTAAATCAGTGAAACCTGACAATTGCATCCAGTTCTTCTAATTTTATTTAGTTTTGTTTCTATCTCTTACTTCTCTTGCTTATTATCTCACTTTCACTTAATTTATCATTTCTTTTAACTCTTTTCTGCTTTGCCTTGTCTCATCTCAATTCTCTTCAAGTTTTTTAAGTCTTTCCTCTATTCTTCTCTTTTCTCTTGACTTGACTCAGCTCCAACTTTTCAATCAATTCCAGTTTCATTTTTCTTTTTCTATCTTTTTTTATTTTTCATCTTCCTCTTCTAATCTTTTCTATATTACTCTTGTCTCTCTTTTACTTTATTTTCATTTTTTCTTCCTTTCTCTTATTACTCTATCTTCAATTCATCTTACTTTCCTTGTCTCTACTTTTTCTCCCTTCTTTTTCCATAACCCTTTTACTTTTTTCTCTCTTTCTTAACCTTCTCTTATATTAACTTTTAGTGTCAACTCTTTTATCTTCATGTGAGTCTTCCTTCTTAGTGAGACTCAACTAATAAATTCCTGCTCAACAGAGTGAGCCCCCAGGTTAACAAAATCTGATAGGCTCCTTCAATGGTTATTTTTTGAGCTAAAATTCTGCAATGCCATGCTTGAGTGCTAAGTTAAGGCCCTAGAGAAATATTTGGAGCTGTAATGACAAGTTAATACCCTTCAAGATTAAATTAACTATGACATTATATAAATACAGGAAATAGTTGCACTCTTGCATACCTGCTTACTGCTGCTAAGGCTAACAGCATTTGTTTTATTGCTGCATTGTAAGTTTATTCTATCCCTATTTATAAAAAGGATGAATGTCTATGTTAAGCAGCTCTTGCACTTACAAATTCACAATCTTTTCTATATATATACTACTGTTCAAACTGCTTTTAAGAACTATATTGAGACATTCATCACCTGCTATAAAGACAAGCCCTTAATTCTTGCTTAGGAACTTGTATATAAGTCTAAATGCAGAAGCAATACTGAGTATATAGCCTCTCCATATTCTAAATCTCATATGCTGATTAATGCATACAGTATATTCACTAGAACTTGTATAACAACTACAATTACTGCTTGGATCAAGACTTTCTTTATATATATTAAATTCATCAATTCTAACCACTTGGTTGTGATTAGTGATAAAGGTTTCTATAATGAACTTAATGGACCCAACTACTTCTACCAGTACCTTATGTGATATAAAATATTGAAAATACAATGCTGATATCTTACAGAGGCAGCAAAGGTGTTAACTTTGCCATTAACTTAGTTATTGATACTATTGACTTTAGTACCTTTCATATATGATTTCTCTTATTGCTGGCAACATTCAATTGATTTTTTCATATCTAGGCATATCCTGTATATATTTACTATGCATGAAAACTGCATCATACTGCAGAAAATCTTTGTCTACAGATACTGTGGATGAGATGAATCTAGAGAGATGAGACCCAAATTGCCTATTTATTACACAATATAATCAATATAAAAAGCTTTTGTTAAGAAATGTCAATATACCAGATAAGGTCTCTAGCCAGATCAAACAAGATAATTGTATGAAACCAGGCTTGATAAGTCATTATCTGAGTACTAATAACTCCAAACTCTTCTAAAATCATAAGTTTGTTAGCAGATTTCTAAGAAGCAGCATAATCTGTAATCCTATAATCCACTAAACATTCCATAGGGTTTAGTTATCACCTTGGCCTCAGGATTTCTATTTTATGTTTAGCATCAGTCTTTATACTCTAGTAATGATATACCCAATGATGGATTTGCAATCTATTCTGATGGAGCTGTATACCTCATTCTTAGAGCTTATGCTGCTGCTTTGAAGACTTGGGGCTAAGTGCTGGCTAAATGAGTGTTTGGTGCACTGCATCACATTTATAATACTGTAGTAAAAAGCCATGCCCATTTGTAAAATCTGTAAACCAAAAACTTTGCATGTATAGCTTATTTCCTCTATTGACAAAATAGAAAGCAGGAAGTTGAAATGTTTGTGTTTTGTAATGCTTGCATAACTGGGCATGGTAGCATTGCAATAGAGAGTTTTGGAGTCTTTTGGGATAAAATTGTTTTAAGTCCTAAGATTAGAAAGAATTGCCTTTTCACCAGTAGTACTTATAGTGAATATAAATCCAAGCCCAGATGACTTCCTTACCCACCAAATTCTATTTGATTTCTTTTTGCATATTTTAGAATAAAGTACTGTATCATTATATTTCATATCTTTTTAAATTTTCTCCATTAA
>QLON01000682.1:0-39772 GCA_003313675.1 Termitomyces heimii
CAAATTTTCTTCCACCATGATATAGATGTCATTCTTAAGTGGATTGATGATTTCATTTTTTTTCACTATTCCTGCAATTCTAGGCCTTCTTTTATATATGCCTATGATGAATCCATTATTTAGCTCATATTTAATGATCTCAGTTAGCTATGAACCCTAGAAAAATATTCCCCTTTTAACAACTCTTTTACTTATATTAGGTTTTTGGAATATTTGAAAAACAAGACTGTTTCTTTGCTAGCCAAGAAAAATATGAAATATTTGGCTAAGCTTGCTTCTTGGACTCCAGGTTTGGGAGTTACACTGAAGAACACTGAATCCTTAATAGACACCTTTAATCATGCATGTTTATCTTATTCAACTTCATAGTCAATTGCATCTGCCTTCTTTTTATGCCTTTCATGCTTCTTTTCCTGCTCTATGCAATTGCTTTTTACTTTTTACATTATAAACTAAGCAAGGCAGTCTTAGATGACATTCTATGGTGGTGAAATACTCTTGAGTTGGATTGGTGTGGGATATATATTTCTCATTCTTTGAATCCTCTGCCTATCTACTTGTTTATAAATGCCTCAACTTCATGAGGCATTGAATTGGTGTTGGACAACTAGTAATCAGCTTGGCACTTGTGTGATGGTTGGCACTCAGCTGATTGGAACATTGGCTAGGCTGAGATGGTTGCAGTTGACCTTGCAGTTTGCACCTTAATCACTATGAGCCTTTTATACTGCTACATAATATTATATTCAGACAATTTAGGAGTTGTTAGGGCTCTAGTGGTAGGTTTTCCATGTAGTGCACAGCAAAACCTTGTTCTTTGATATATTTGAACTTGTTCCGATCTTACTCCATTTGGATTATAACAGTCTGGGTGTCACCACATGATAACTTGGTGGATGCTCCTTTGTGGAGAAATTTCCTTCATGCTTATGCATCCTCTCCTTTCCCCCTGCTATTTCATTTTACTTGAAACCTTTCATAGAACCTTTAGTGCAGTTTTTGGTCTTACTTCTATAACTAAACCCTATTTTTTGCAACTTTTCTTTCAAACTGTTATTCTCTGTCTTGGCTAAACCCTTTATCTTATCATTGCAAGTTTTCAACCTTTTCTTTTAAACTGTTATTCCCTGTCTCAGCTAAACCCAGTTCCATATCATTGCAAGTTTCCTTTTGGACTATTATTCCCAGCCTATAGCTTCTTTCTTTGCATCATTCAATTCAAGTTCTCATTGTAGTTCTAAGTTTCATATCTTTTTTATTCCTGATCTGTTCATCCCTTACCCTTTTTAAGATTGTATACCAGAGTTGTAAAATAATAATAAAACTTTATCCACTGCTTCCAGCCAGCATTTTTATATTTATGTGGTTTTGCATCAGCCTCTGCCACTTCCTTCCTTATATTATATATGCTAACTCTCCAGGCTTCCAGATTCACCAATCCTTCATATCAATTCACTATCTTTATTCTATGTCATGCATTCACATATCCTCATTCAACTTTGCCTGTTGTAAATAAGATTCTTAGCACCAACCATATCAAGTTTATTACAATGTTGCCAGCCTCATTGCATCTGTGATGTTTCTGGTTTGTCAGTATCTAATCAGAGGAAGATTGATGTAGTTATTAAGGCAGCATAGATTGATTTGACTTCCTCTCAATATGCTACATTCATGTGTGACTACTTGAGCTGGTATAAGAATCATGGCTGTAGTATTGCCAAATCTCTACCTGCCTCTGAAGATTTGTTGTATCTCTATGCAGCATTGATGGCAGGCTTGAAAGCTGGTAGCACAGCTTCAGGGAAAATTTTGGCATTACAAGCATGACACATCCAGCATAACCTGCTTTAGCTAGAATCTTTGTGTTCAAAATACACCTTAAGAGGCATGAAGAATTTATGGCCTACCACTTCTATTTGACTTCCTGAACCACCTGTTTCTTAGACTATGTTGGAGACTCTTAGGAAAAGTCTTGACTTGGATTTGCCCAAGAATGCTTGCTTATAAGTGGCAGTTACAACATTCTTTTGGGCACAGATCAGATTTAGAGAGATCACACCTCCACAACAAAGAAACTTTAATACTTCTCACATCCCTCATTGGAGTCAATTTGGTTTTCCAAGTAAAACTGGTATAAGAACTTTACATCTGCCACATACAAAAAGAGGTGGCACTAAAGATGAAACTGTAATTGTCACAAGACAATCTAACATTTATGATTCTATTACAGCCTTGCAAAATCATTTGATGATTAACAGGGTGCAATTGAAGAATCCAATCACAGCTTATCAGAGTTCCAGTGGAACTCTCATTGGTCTTACTGCAAGAAAGTTGGTGAAATGCCTCAATACTGTTCTTTTCTCTGCAAGGTTGCCTCCTATAAGTGGTTATTGTTTCTGCATCAGTAGCACTACAGCTTTGCTCTTTCTGGGCATTTCCCCAGATATTGTCAAGTTATTGAGTCAATGGTCTTCAGACTTCTTTTTGCATTACTGGCAGTCCTTAGAAATTATCACTTCTATATATGTCAACTTGCTGCATCTAATTTTTTCTTATATGGATTGTTGTTAGCTTGGAGGGAGTGTGGACTTCTTTGCTGTTGTTGCAGTGCCCAGCTTACTCCAATTTGGGATGTGACCCTTTCATGAGCACCTCCACCCATAACATAGTATGTAACTAGGAAAATGTATTCATTTATATTCCTCCACACAAGTTAGCCTGTCACCAGCATTAAATCTGACTTTTTAACTTATCCTAATTTCTTTTGTTATTCTCCATTTCCTTTGAACCCTTCCTATTTTTTTTCCATTTCTAATTCCATCTACTTGTCACACCATAACATAATGGTGTGACATCACATGGGACAGTCATGTGACTTGATTTCAGAATATTTTTTATCAACTGGCAGAGTAGCTCCTTAGACTTGTTATCTTTGGACCTCTCTCTACTAGCTGTGTGACTGAGCCACAGATTCCAGAAGTCATCCTTACATTGCCTTTACAACCTCACCATTTATTGTGGGGTCTGGTCCACCTCTCAAGATAGAAAAATGCCAGTCTGTCTGGTACTGAAGGCTGTGGAAAACTCAATTAGCAAATCCAAAATATCTCTTATGGCTCATAAAAAAGACAGTCAGCATATGTTGTCAAACATTTCATGCATACTTAATGAACTCAGCATAATGTTCTGGGTGTAATCCTATGATTACAACATTCATAATGGTACTTGTTTGCTATTAGATTTCTGTCACATATATACCTGCCCTTGCTCTTGTTTCTCAGTTACTTTCTTTCTTTCCCTGCTTTTCACCTAGTACTACACATAGTTTCTACCCACTTTGAATATAGTGAGGTCCTGTTGCTGTTGAGGTGTGTTTTCTCATTGAGGGAATAACACCCAATAATTTCACTGGCAGCCCAGCTGACTCAAGGGAAAGCAGCAAGTAATTTGGTTGTTCTTTTGATTTTAAACTTCAATATCACTCTCAGGCTAGTCTCTGAAAACTGAAATGAAAAATAACAACCTATGCATCTTACAGATAACATCAGATGATCAGAATGTTTCCTGTGATCTATCAGAATCTCTTCTAGAACGCGATGATACCACAAAACACATGTCTAAAAAGTAATCTGGAGAATATGAAATACATAGAAGAAAACAAATTCTAGGAAAAGGAGGTCCAGTTCAGGTATAAGATGGGAAATAGAAAAAAAATAAAGAAGGAAATACATACATTCTTGAAGAAGCATCAACTCTTATGCGCGTATTCTCCTTCTCTTTCCTCGGCCCTTTGTCGCCAAGCTTGTCCATGATATGCAACCAAAAGAACGAGCATTCCACTAAATAGCATGAGTCCTGCCCAAATGGTGTAGGTCCAGCCTGTGGGACGGACGGATGATAGGTTAACAAGATCCATCCTTACAATGCAAGATTCACTTGCCATCACCCAAGCCATCCTAAATGTGAGATCATTGGACGCATATTAGATTAGGCCACTAAGGACTCACCTGTAGTGGGACAGCAAGCTCTATCGCTACGAAAGCGGAGATTCCACGGAATGCGCTGTTAGCTGCTACTGCAGGGGACGAACGGCCAGTATTGGAGTCTACAATGTATGCAAGGGTACTAGCGTATGTCCAGCTGCAAACAAAGTCTTAAACAATGGGATGAGTACTAACAGCTTTAAGCACGACATACACGGAGAAAAGACCACAAAAAAATAGGAAGACGCAGATAGCAGCTACATGAACATGCTGGTCACATACCCAGCCGAAAGCGAGTATAAAAGGTGGGAGTAAGTAAACACTGTGGATTGCACTTTTCAGACGCATCTGGGTAATAAAGACAGACATTCGATAGCCTGAGAGAGATGGTGAATGGGATTTACTTCTGGATTGCTGACATTCCCATTCGCTGCTTTTAAGCGTGCTAGTTCATAATCGGAGAAACGACCGCCGAGTAAGCTGCCAGTCATAGAACCTGAGAAATGACATTAACATCTACAAACGAAGAATGTATCACGCAACTCACCAATTCCGAATGCTACGATAACAAGCCCGGTTGTGAGCGCATTGTAATTATAATGCATGCTAAGGGTACGAGCGGTTGTGTACGCGACAAGGAATCCGAAGGCGAATTGAAGGCCTGAACCATTGATAAATGGAATTATCCTTCGCCGATGTAACTTTTTGAACACTGACCAGAAGCAAACAAAATAACAACATTGTTTATACGGCGTAAAACAAGAAAGAGTGCTCCAACCAAATTTATATCTTTGAGAGAAAGGTTGACCACAACCTGCGGACTTGAATTCTTCTCGAGGTCAGTAGTATTGATTAATTTTCCATTTCCAGCCTCTTCCAGCCGTTGCGTAAGGAGTTTCTGGTAGGTCAAGCTGCGTTCCTTTCTAAATGTATCCTGAAAGAAGATAACGAAGAAAAGGCAAATAGAGCCGCTGACTATACTGAGGAACCAAAAAATGGCTCGCCAGCCAAGGCCTGTAGTGAGGCCCCCTCCAATAATAGGTCCTAAAGACTGTTCTCCGATAAATGTTACGAGGAAATCGTTGATGAAAGACGAAGTCAGCTCACAGGACCAAGCAAAGGTGCTAAATAAAATACTCCCATCTACCAAATCTAAGGATTAGCTGACTAGATATGTCAGAGACCAATTATGCAGACTTTGGTGCCACGTTCAGCCGGTTCATACATATCAGCCAATGTAGCGGCACCAATGGAAATAACAGCACTGGAACTGTAGAAAATGGTCAGGGAAATCGATTCCGATGGCAAACTCGTACCCCGCGGCTTGAAGACATCGAAACCCAATGATCCTACGACAAGTAATTTTCTTTCTTGTTATTCCAGGAACTTGTGGATAGGGACATGACACTCACAGCTCTACCTTACGGCTGACAGCGACCACGATTGAGCCCACCATGAACAGTGCCAAGGAGACAATATACACTATCTAGGAAAATCGATTCAACATCAGATATGGAAGGAGATATGTTGCTTCGTAAACAAATTACATACTTTTCGACCTTTAACTTCGCTTATTGGGCTCCAGATTAGAGGCATGAGACCCTGAACAAGAATAAATGCTGAAATGATCCAACTAAATTGAGAACTTGTAGCCGAAAGGCTCTTTTCTATCTCTTGGACTGCCGCTAAAGTCATTGAAGGATTAGCGATAAGTATTTACTGGCTTAGGCGCTTTGCTTACGGTTTGGGATACTGCTGGAAAGTCCAGCTATCATAGCAGCACATGAAATCATTGCCAAACTGAGATTCTAAGAGCATGGGCACCATTTAAGCAAAAAAAATCAGCATAATCTTTTGAAATAGAAGACCTTGCGTAGCGGGGACCACGATCGAGGATCATTCGGTACCGGCATATGCTCAACGTCTAGCCGTGCGGATACAGGAACTACACTCGAGTCCGATGACAAGACCGACATAGTCGGGTGCATCGGAGCATGGTTGTGGAGCGTCATTGACGACCGCGACGATTGGGACATAATAATAGGCGTGTTAAGAATGTTAAGAATGCAAAAGGAACTGCGGTAAGTCACAGCTTCTCAGAGAACTTTATTATATACCAAGGGGCGCATGTTGTATTCAAGTAGCAGCGTTGCGGAAACCAATGGACCAAACGGACAAGGCTGAATGCATGCTTTATGACATATGCAAGCCGTATGTACACTGAAATTTTCAACACACATCGCGGTAGCAATACGCGGCACGGTTGCACCTGATGGTTGCGTTTAAGGATATTCCCCGAATATATAATTGTTTCTTTCCAGAAGAGCAGGTGGCGACTACCGACGCAGTAAAGATGGATAGAGTGCAGGAGCCAAACTATACGCGAACTCTACTGCTTGAAAGTGTGAGACTGGTTCCCGCGCTTGAGTTCGCTGTGCGCCTTAGGCGGAGGAGGGAAGTTGCCATAAAAACCACCTACAATTGATGAGCCATGAATGACAGAGCATGAAGATGTGTTTTTACCACTCTTTGGTCTCTTTTGCCTCATCTGTTTGGTGTCCTCGACGTCTGAGTTGTCATCCAGAATGTTTGATACAGTCGTGAAATCAAACGGCTCGTGATTGTTGGCGTTGTCTCCGATTCCGTTTTCGTTTGTTTTACGTTTACTACCGAGACTGGATTCCTCCGTCAACATTGTTGTCAACCCATCACTCGGCGCCTTTGTCCGTTTACGCTTCTTGTGCCTTGCTTGACCAACGATGACAATCGAGTTGTCTTCGACAATCTGAACAGCCCTACGCTGTGAGGCGGGAACGAAAGGTACCTCGACCTGCATCCCTGATATCTCTGACAGCAAAGTTTGTACATCTTCGGGACCATTTTCTGAAACATTCTCGGAATTCGACTCCATAACCTTGAGAGAATAACTACATCAGGGAAGGAATGCAAGAATAGGAGAGTGAGCACGCATACTCTTGGTAATTTGGGTGCAATTGCGAGCGTGCTGTTAATACGAGTAACCACGTCGCGAAAATGAGGCTCCACATGAGAATATTCATTTTCCTGATCCTGAAAAAGCGACATGAAGAGCATGGCGAATCAGAAGTGAGGGACGCACGGGCTGAGAGGGAGATATGCTAGAGGGTGCATTTCCAAACAATGAACTTGTTGTTATTGAGTATACAATTGGTGTTCGAGGGGTATTGCGGACCGGAGTCAATGTTTGGCCAAAAAGCGATGATATCGAGGCAACTGCATTGACTTTTGATGCTGTATGTGGATGTCATGAAAACGTGGAGTTTCAGATCAGCGACTCCTAGCAGAAAGAGTATCGACTGACTGCGGAACCACAGATTTGGCAAGAGGATTTCATCCAATCTTGCTTCTGGCCTGACGGAAGAGTCGGTATCTTGAAGAGTTAATGCCTGCGGCTCGATTGTAGGGGCGGAAGAAGATGCACTACTCGACATATGTCGTTTGACGCAATCTCTGATGACCTCTAAAAGCTCTTTCGCGTACTTGCGTATGACAGGTGGAACTGAGTGAAATATGCCAAGCAACGCCGTCATGTCTGCCGGAGGTTGTTCTGCCAACTGGAACAAGAAATGATTCGGCAAAACATATCTTGGAAGCTTGAGACATAGGACAATGCGACCACAGTACTCCAAAACATACCTTGTGCTTTCATCGTCCATACGTGCAATCATTTCTCTCCATTGGTGCACGGCTTGGTAAACTGTGCGCTGGAGGGCACTCACACCAACATTTGGTCCTCCAGCAAGTAACCCGCCTTTATTCCACTTGCGAGCTAAAGTGTCCCACCCGTTGCTTCCAGTACCACCTTCAACATCAAACACCTCCTTTTCATATAGACGCAGGGAAGTTTCTTCAGATTTTCCCAAAACTTGCCTCATTAGGGTATGAGCTACATCACCTGTCGCTGAAGCATGTGATGGCGACGCAGACAAAGAACGAGACTGGGCGCGATCTAGCAGGGCATTTCGCAGACTGTCGTATATGTACAGTAAAAAGTGAGTGTCGGACCGCGCATATTCCAACATTTCCTCCGGTAAAGGACTGTTTGCAAGTGCATGAGAGGACCTAGCAAGACATGAAGACATATCTACAAACCGTATACGCCAGTCAGCGAGCTGGTAACGTTTGTCCGGAATGAAATCGCAGTACATCTCAAGTAGATTAGCCAGACCGTGACGCGGAAAGTCTGTATTAAATGATGAGAAGAGCCACGGAGTTACGAGACCGATGGGAACCTAGGGCTTTTGATGCGTGGAATGTATCAAATAAATTTACAACATATACGTTGAAGTCTTGCTGAAGCCAAACAATATCACTTTCAGCACCGTGAAAAACCTGATAGGTTGTCAGAAACAGGGAACTTCGAAAAAAGATCATCATCAAACCTTTACGATGCTCGGATCCGTAAAGACCTCGTTAAGTTCAACTAACTCCTCTCTTAGTGCAAGTGTGTCAATAATATAATCCTTATTCCGTGTGCTTATTTGCATCAGGCACACAAAACCTGCATACGATCGATAGTCGTGATGTTCAAGGTCAACAGCAATTTCCAACGCTTGTCGTAGTTCGGCAAGCATTACTTGAAGACCAGCTGACGTGGAGATCCAGGCAAAAGGTGTGTCTGCGAAATCTTTCGGTGCAGATGGTACTACAGGTTCAAACATTCGCTCTGGGTAACGAATATGTGTGATTTCGTAACGGTATGGGTGGATCGCACTCGGATGAGGATCAGATATGAATGACAGACAATCTAAAGTTACCTACATAAGACCAGGGTCTGTATCAGAATCATGAAACTCGTAACCAAGCGGAACTTGCGCGTTATATTTATGAGATAACAAGGGAAACCAAGGTAATTCGTTGTTGTCCACCTTGTGTTTGAATAATAGCTGGGGTTTCGGTATATGGGACGCATGTTGAATAACGGGATGTAAGTGACCACGAGAAGAAGTGGACTGTGAGACATTATACTCAACGCATAAAACGACTTCTTGGTTGACGCACCCTCTTCGTTAATTTTGTCACTTGCGGAACAAGGTTAACAGGAATGGCAGGGATTCTCATACAACCAGAAAATTTGTCGAGACATATATCCTATTGTATTGATGAGCACACCGGTATGGGATTGATTCAGAATTAATTACCGTCCTTTCCAACAGCTGATCCATAGAATCTACCACGAGGGTATGAAAATTGTCCAAAAGATCATCTTCGTTCTCCAGTCTAGCCTTTCCTTTCGTTCGCGAGGAAGAAGTGTCTGCTCCTACTAAAGTAATGACTTTGTTCGCAAGGGAAAGAACTCGTGATGAGAAATTGTCAAGATCCTTTTTAAAGTCGGTGTCCATAGATCGATGGAACGCGACATCATTCGGCAATGAAAGACAATTCCTAGTCGCCTTGAGCGCATTGCTTTGTACTCGTGAGTTGAAGTCATCGAATGCTGCAGAGATAAGAGTACTGCTGGACGCTTTGCTTGTCATCACTGTCGCCGCCCTAACTCGTACTGGAAATATACTTATGCACTACAGTTGAACGCGCGCCAAAAAAAAGAGCAGTCGATTTTCATATTATGTAAGTCACCTGTTTCTAAGTCAAAGTCACATTGACGATCCTTACCGACCTCAGTTGTTTACCACCTGGCAGACTCTGAGGCCGGTAAGTTGTCAATCAATAACAAGTCTACGTACATCTGGTAGCATCACAAAGATACATTATTATACTGCCATCTAGGTACGAATTAATTCTAGTTGTTTACCACCATCTGGCAGACTCTGAGGCCGATACATTATTGTACTGCCATCTAGGTCGCATACCGTGCAACAGTAAGAATGACATAAAAAAAATTGTTTCGTGCCATGTTTCCTCCGGGAGGCTTGCGCTCCAAACCCGTCAAGCCATAACTTCACCATGTTTGGCTAAGAATGAGCTTCATCACATGCATCTAGCTGTTGAATTGTTGGCTTTCTTATCTGACCTACAAACATCCAGAGGCAGATTATCTATCACAGACATTAAATAAGTCAACTTTAATTATGTGTGTAGGTGACCTCCTTCCTCCCTCTCTTATAAGTAGAGGGTGTCTCTGTAGTTGATTGGTCTCACAACAATGTATGATAATCATGTTCTTGCTCAAACTCCTGTTTGTGATAGTATAGAAGCATGAGGAAATTATCAAAAGATCATAGTATTGACATTATTACAGTATTGTTTCACAAGCTACAATGCATGTTGAAGGCATGCATTTTGTAGTTTGTTGAGGGTGAAGCCCCCAAACCCTCCACTACTTGAGGCTCAGATCCAGCTCCAACCTCACTTTTCTCAGTTAGAGACTTGTTTCAAGTATTCAATGCTTGGATCCAGCCTCAACTACCTCAGTTGAGACCAAATATGTGACATGTCACGCTAATTATGATATAACAGGTTACGTCACGCATTCCGTCATGTCACACTGGCTCCCAAAACCTCGATCCTGGAATGATCTATTATTAGAAGATTCCGAGCGGTTGCTCAATCTTAGACATGAGCGCTGAGCGCCAACTCCAACCATAAAAAGGATGCACTTTCTCATCCGGCATTCCTTCTCCCACCTTTTCAAACGCACCGCTCGTTGCATTTGCTACGGTTATGCCCGCTACACCCCCACCTAGCTCTCCTCGCCATGATCTGGTCAATCATGACATAGGAAAGTGTCAATCCTGTGTGGACACTGAATACCCACAATTGTTTGACTCTTCCGAAGGTTCCGATTCCGAGTCGGAAAGCAGTCAAGCCACGCTCGAGGACACTGGATTTTACGCGCAATTTGGGTACCCTTTGGAGCGAATGGAACGCATTGGGACTACAAATGGCGAGGGACTTTTCGAGGGGACTCTGTCTCGAGGGTCTACCTCAAGTTTCGCATCGTGTTCTAGCTGGTCCTCATCGTCATCAATCTCTTACGACATGTACGCGGAGCGCTCTGAGTCTCGGTGCTCTCTGAGCTTACTTTTTCCAACCTAGCAACTACGAAAAGATTATTGATGGTATTCTCGAAGAGAATCCAAAATTCAACACAAACTTTTTTGATATGGTGAGTGTACCAAGGACTTATTGAAACGCGTTGTCCAAGGCACCTCCAGATACTAGTAGAGCCTTCATCTCCTCACCTTCGAGACTCTCTTATGATCAAGTGCTTGCCCCGAGCCTCAGCAGAATTATATCTCAATTTGGAGCTAAATCATAAAGAACTACGCTCAGATCCTTGGAACCCCATACCTCATCTGAGGTGTGCTGTGGAGAGAGCCGACAATGTGTATTTGTGCATGGAACGTCTCAACCCTTTTGATCAGCCGCCGTTCAAAACCGTATCGAACTACATTGATTTCTTTAGACAAGTCCTAGAGGTAAAAAAAACGCTTTTATGGAGTGAATGGACCTTTAATTATGTTTATAGGGTCTTACGTTTTTACACGAGCTCCGGATTGCGAGTCTATCATTCCTTGACCCGAAGTGTTTCATGGTTGACCTCAGTAGTGCGCCAAGCACCTGCGAATCGCCGATTGACTTCGACAGAGTGGACTATCCTGTCAGATACTACTTTACCAACCTTGATCATGCCAAAAAATACGAAACTCCATTATTAGAAGGGTCGGCCTCTGCATTCGCTCATGACATTCAGGAATGTGGCGTCATGATTGAAAAAATGTTACCATGTGTTAGTTTCCTCTACCAATGCATTATGTTTTATTTATCATCAAGTTCACGGCGCAGGTTCCTCCCATTGAATCGAAAATGAAGTCTCTGGTGAAAGCGATGACGATTGGTGGATTTGGAGCAGAAGAATCGAGGAAGTTGTTCGAGGCACTTTGTAAATCTTTTGAGGCATCGACGCTTGACACCAAGATATGTTCTTCAACAGGATTACCAAGTACTCAAATATTGCCAATACCAAAACGGAGTACGCCACAATTCTTTCTGCCTCCATTATCGACTTAAGGCTTCTTGATCCTTCTTCCTTGGTGCCTTCTGTGGGTTTTGTATGTACCAGGAGAGTAAATCTTACAAATCTCACTGAACAGGCATACAGTCATTGTAATTATATAGATGAAGTTTAAAACACTTCTCTCACATGCCTCTTTATGATCTATGCGTATGCTTTCTAGTATCTTCGGCCTCCACTCAAAACATCCGCCTATATGCCGAAGTAGTACTTGGTTGCACCTCACCTGGGGGCTTGCTGCCGCTCCGCTGTGGGTAGCCAAAGCCGCATGGAATGTCAATGGTTTTCGAACGAGTCCGAGAGAATTTTGGAATTCGGACTAATTAAAACACTCTAAGATAGTTGACAACGTGATATATACAACCTTATTGCCTTCGTGATCAGCGAGGTACACTGACAATTGATATAGGTAATTTGGGTCAAGTGCAGAATGAATGAATGAATGGTTTCGATTTTGGCCGCCGGCAAGCTACTCTCTCGAGCTCAAGGGCCGGGAAAGGTATCATGTACACTATGTCAGGAAAGTGTCGGATTTTTTGTATCTTTGTGAATGTCGTCATACGTCGAGTATCATACAAGCCGACAAAAACGTTCACTATGTGGGTGTTTCCCCGTGTTGTCGTGATGATCAGTACGATTGCTTGGGTGATCTGTGTTCGTGTATCTGGGCTCAAATACTGTGTCTATTCTCCTTGTAATATCCCCTCCCTGTATTCGTTCCACCGCGCCGTCGCTTCGTTTCGTGTTCTTGCCTGCGAAGTCCTTCGTCCGCCGATCCTGCGTCTTCGTTTGATGTTGCGCAGCTTAATCCCGCTCCTTTTCTCCTACCTCTTCTAGTTCATCTCCCTCTCTGTCTTCCTCCTCCCCTGCTCCTTCGTTTCCTCCTCTCCCACTCTCCCACCATCTCTCCTCTTCCTCATCATTCTCTTCATCTTCCGGTGTCGGTTTGCTCGACTTTTTGTGCGACTTTACAGTCTTGGTTAACGCTCCTAATTTTGTCAACAGGGCTAAGTGCAGAGTTATTTGCGCGGGGCCGATTTTTCAGGTCCAAATATTTCATGACGTGTGCCAGGTTTCGGCTTTAGACTCACCTCCTGAAATTGTAAAAAAGGTGAAAGAAGTAGAAAAGGCATTGGTCCCCGAGTAGTCTCACGGAAAATAACAAATCGAAAACATAGATTTTAAAAGGAAGGCACATAAGATGCACCGCAGAATATGCCTATGGGTCATTGAAGAGCTGTAGCAATTAATTAAAGAAGAGGGTCATATAATGAAAGTGTGATCAAAACATGTAATCCATGACTTTTGGTCCATGTCAAAGGAGCGCAGTATAGGCAGCGTCATGGATAAATACCAGCTGGTGAATGGCTACAAGTGACAACCACCTGTTCCAAGTTCAGGATGCAGCGGGTCTGATTGGGTATCCCTAACTCACCTTCTTAAGAGTACTTCGCGCCGGCGGCCCTTTGGCGTTTCGCTTCCGCGGCCTTGGCTTCGCTTAATGGTCTGGTCCATCGTGCTTCTGGTGGGTCCCAAATTCCAAATTCCTTCTTCATCTCCTCTACGTCCTGTTCCCATCGCTCTTCCCAATAGACATTGATGAGATTTCTTGCAGAGCCACCACATCTCAAGGCCCAAGGAAAATACTCTGAGTAGAGCCTTGCCCTTTTCTGGGTGTTGAGCCGGAGTGGTCCAAATGCAGCAGATATTGCTGTAACTGGGAGACCCAAGTTAACAAACTCAAATAACTTGAGGGCTAATTCGGATTCGACATTGACAGGAAGATTGCAAATGCAGTGGTAGAAGTCGTGGCATTCACGATACCTTTGCATCACATATGCAAGCTCGGGATCGTCAATATAATGCACCTGAAACCATGAAATCAGCTGTCTGGCGTTTTCTGCGATACAACCAATGTACTCACAGGTTCACGCGTGTCTGGAGTGACTCCACATCGCTCCAGCCAAGTGATATACGCTCGTCCAAAGGTTCCTTCCGAGTATTGTGCCAATTGATCCATATTAACGGTGGTAGAATTTACCCTTGGTCTGTCCTTAAGAATCCTCCGGCCTTCCGAACTATAGAGCATAGCATCCCGTAAGCGATGTAAACTGGATCCGGCGGTGGTTTCGCCAAGAGCAGCAATCATGTCTTGCGATTCGTATTCAAACGAGTTATCGTGACATTAGGTTGTGGATACTTACCGCCTCTCCGAGGATCACTTAACGACATAAATGCAGAGCCTACAGCTAACACTGCCTTCTCAACCCAACGCAATGGAATGTGGCCTTCGTAGGCTGGTACAGTGCTGTTGGATCGAGTCTGGCGGGCAGAGCCATTTTGCATATAATGAGCAAGAAGAGCTAAGTTCCGCAGAGCGGATCCATTCGTGTTTCGATTTCTGGAGGTTCTGGCCAAACCAAGCATGACTTTATGTAGTAATATTATGAAGAGAGAGGCAGTCAACTGTCAGCGAAAGCGTCAGGGACCACAATTGTCACGTACGCGTTAGGTCACGGTGGAATCACATCCAACCGTCCAATCGTGACTCAGTGGGAAGCCTGACCCGTTGTCGCGTTTGAAATCAAGGACTCAGGCTCTGCCTGTCAATTGTAAACTTCAATGTATATTAAAACTCTAACGATCCAGGGCTTTAAATCCTGTGCGCCTCTCTCCTCATATTTCTTGACTGGTTGCTAAATCTTTATAGACCGCGATCAAACGCAGATTGAACCCTTCTCTCCCAAACATAATGTTGTGGTAGGGCGGAATGGATCGGGGAAAAGTAACTTTTTTGCCGGTCAGTGAGCGGGTTCCTTTCAATTCTGAATATCATCTCGACCCCGAATTTAACCCATAGCTATTCGGTTTGTATTATCGGATGCTTATACTTCAATGTCAAAGGAAGAGCGGCAAGCACTGCTCCATGAGGGCGTCACTGTAACTACCACCATGTCGGCATATGGTATGCTATCAATGCATGACTATCCTCTCAAAATTGAAAATGCCACTTCCAGTGGAGATTGTATTCGACAACTCGGACAACAGGTTTCCAACTGGCCATGACGAGGTCATTTTGCGCCGCACTATTGGTTTAAAGAAGGACGAATACAGTTTAGACAAGAAAAGTGCAAGCAAAGCCGACGTTATGAATCTTTTGGAGAGCGCTGGCTTCAGCAAGTCAAACCCATACTACATCGTCCCTCAAGGTCGCGTGAGTGATAACAATTGTGCTTGACCTACTTGAAGACTCACTTGATGCTCAATTAACATTCTGTCTAGATTACAGCTCTTACCAATGCTAAGGACCATGAACGACTGGCTCTTCTCAAGGAGGTAGCTGGCACGAAAGTATACGAGCAACGTCGTGCAGAGTCACTACGAATCATGGCTGAAACTGACGCAAAGCGTACGAAGATCAATGAACTGCTGGAGTATATCGAGTCTCGATTGTCAGAACTCGAGGAGGAGAAGGAGGAGCTCAAAGAGTTTCAGGACAAGGACAAAGAGAGGCGATGCTTGGAGTATGCTTTGTATCAGCGAGAGTTGGAAGAAGTGGGAGAAGCCCTTGATGAGATAGAGGAGGACAGGAGAGCAGAAGTGCATGGCGCCAATCTTCGACGGGAGAAGTTCAACGAGCGAGAACAGGAAATTTCCGTTAGTCAACTGTTTTTTCCTTCCCCCCACAAGTTCGCCTGAGTTTTCTTCCAGGATCTGGAGAAAGCTCTCTCGGAAGCCAAACATTCACAGCAAACATTGAAAATAACTCGGGACGATATCCAAGCCGAGCTTACGGACTTCGTCCGTGCACGTACAGAACTCGAGTGCACTATTGCTGACCTGCGAGCTGCAAACGCCGACGCTGGTGGTAAACGAGAAGAGATCGAGACTGAACTAGCACGAGTCGCGAGACAAATTTCTGAGAAAGGAAATGCTCTCGAGCAGCTTCTTCCCCAATGGACGGAACAACGTGACCTGGAGGCAACGGAGAAGCGATGTTTGGATGAAGCAAACGCAAAGCTGGTCGCATTATTTGCAAAACAAGGGCGAACAACGAAATTCCGAACGAAATCTGAGCGTGATGCGTATTTGAAGCACGAAATTGTGCACATGGAGGAATACTGTAAAACTCAAAAGGCGGCATTGACGACTGCGCAAACGGAACTTAATGCGGCCAAACCTGGCCTCGGAGAGATTGACGGTCAGATCTCAGAGGTGCAAAACAAGATTGAGGATGGGAAAAAGAGATTCCGTGACTTATCAGACCAGGTTGCTCGGCTTAAAGATAAGCACAGTGACTTGACAGAGAGAAGGAAGGATTTGTGGAGAGAGGATACGAAGCTTGAAAGCATCGTCAGTCGGGCAGTGGAAGAGCTGAGGACTGCAGAGAGGTTGCTAGCAGGTATGGTAGACAAGGTATATATTCCTTTCTCAGAAGAAACTGTACGTCGCTGACACCGACTTTTCCAAAGGATACAGGGTCTGGATTGCGTGCTGTTGACAAGATTGCTGAGAGAGACGGTTTTGAGGGTGTCTATGGCCCTCTGTATCGCCTGTTTGAGGTTACGGATCCGAGATTCAACATAGCCGTGGAATTAACTGCGGGGAACAGGTATGAGTTGTCGTTTCATCCCTTCTATTATGAATTGATTTCCCACTTAGTCTATTCCATGTCGTTGTTGACACCGACGAAACGGCATCAAAAGTCCTAGACATTATGATGAAGGAGAAAACTGGCCGAGTTACCTTTATGCCCCTTAACCGACTCAAGCCCAAGAACCCACCAACCCCCAATGCCCAAGATGCAGAACCGCTGATCAACAAGTTGAGGTTTGATCCTATATTTGAAAAAGCATTCCAACAAGTTTTTGGGAAGACATGCGTCTGCCGTGACTTGACAATTGCTGCTGCTTACGTTAAGAGCCACGGAATAAACACCATCACCCTTGATGGAGACAAAGTCGACAGGAAAGGTGCCTTAACTGGGGGTTTTCACGATATTCGCCGGTCTCGCATCGAAGCGATTAAGGCCGTCACGACGTGGCGTGCAAAATTCGAGGCCGAAAATAACCGTTCTCAAGAAGTGAAAAGATCGATCACAGAGCTGGAACAAGAGATTACTGGGTTGACGGGGCGGATGACAGTACTAGCTGGGCAGCAGAATCAAACAAGAGAGTCAAGGGAAAGGTTGATGGATGAAGGAAACCAGCTGACACGAGAAAAAGAGAAGCTCAAACAGCGTATTGCGAGGCTTGAAGCTGATCTTTTGGATCTCGAGACGGAGCTGACGGGTTTGGATGTGAAACTTGCGGGTTATAAGACGGAATTGGCAACACCGCTGACCAAGGGCCTCACGGCCGAAGAGGAGATGCTGATCGCTAGCTTGGGGAAGGAGGTCGAGAAACGACAGAAGGGCATGGTAGAGTTGAGCCGAACCAAAAACAAGGTTGTTTCGTCATTTATCATTCATTGGAACTGCGGTTAATATTCTCGAGTCATTAGCTGGAAGGGCAGAAGAATCAAATCGAGATTGAGCTAAATGAACGACTTCGCAGACGTCAGGAGGAACTGCAAAGTAGAATTGATGCGTTTGCTGATCCAGACGATGATGATGTGACTTCAGCTGAGGCACTCGAAACGAAGACGCGGGAACTGAAAATTTTGAACAAATCCATTGCAAGTCTCACTGCCAAGACTCAAGGTTTCTTCTAATTCGATCTATTCCTACTCGTACTGATGTCGTTTTCTCTGTCAGCCATGGATAAAGAGGGTGATGATTTCGCTGTGAAACTGCAGGAATTGCGTGCATCTCTTGAAAAAGTGCAGAATCAACAGGCTGAAGACGGCCGCACAATCAATCGACAACAAAAAACGACGGAGCGGTATCTCGCAAAGAGGCAGATGTTATTGAGCCGGAAAGACGAATGTAACCGAAATATTCGAGACCTTGGAGTTCTACCGGAAGAAGCCTTCGAGAAATATATAAGCGAAAAACTTGACAAGGTTTTTATACATCTCCTTACGCAATACTGATTTCTCATTCTTGGTGCATGCACAGCTAGTGAAAAAACTTCACAATGTCAACGAAGGACTCAAGAAATTCGCCCATGTAAACAAGAAAGCTTTCGAACAATATAACAACTTCACAAAGCAGCGAGATCAACTTTTGGCTCGACGAGAGGATCTCGACAAATCCGCTACGTCTATTGAGGAACTCGTTGAGGTCCTCGATCAGCGCAAGGACGAAGCTATTGAACGTACCTTCAAACAAGTGGCCGTTAACTTTGAGGAGGTGTTTGAGAAGTTGGTGCCAGCTGGTCGAGGACGCCTGATCATCCAGAGGCGAATTGATCAGGTGAGTTGGCATTGTCTGAACGAGTTCTATGGCTCAAAGTGGTTTCACAGGATGAAGAAATGGACGAAGATACAGGAGAGACACAACAGAGTACTATTGATAATTACACTGGCGTGTCTATCAAGGTATTTTACTCTGACTAGGTTGTCTACATGTTCCTGATGACCTACCGAGGTTTCTTTTAATTCAAAAGTGGATGAGGGCCTCCGTATTCAACAGTTATCTGGTGGCCAAAAATCTTTGGTTGCTCTCGCCACCGGTGAGCCATTATGAAGTTGTTCCCACAGACAGAATAATGTAGACAATTTCTTCCTAGTCTTTGCGATACAGAAGTGCGATCCTGCACCTTTCTATCTTTTTGATGAGGTATGGTATATCTTGTTGACCTTTCAGCTTGAGATTCAACTTCTCTAGATCGACGCAAATCTCGATGCTCAATACCGGACTGCAGTGGCTTGTACGTCCTAATTCTTTGAGGCATCTCGCTGTCTCATCATTGCTACTCCTAGCCATGATTCAATCTCTGTCTTCCACTGCGCAGTTCATTACAACGACATTCCGTCCTGAAATGTTGGTCACAGCAGACAAGTTCTACGGTGTACTCTTCAACAACCAAAAAGTCTCGTCTATTCGAGCCATTAAGAGAGAGGAGGCAATGGAATTTGTCGATCAGGTACGTGTAAACTTCGGCATTCGATTCTTTACTCATTCCGTGGTACAGGAAGCACAAGCACAGTAATATTTTGCGTTGCCTTAGCTGTCTTCAACCCTTTGTGTCACGTTTGCTATATTTATTCCCGCACGCTTTGTTGTATTTCCTGCTAATTGCTCTCATCCTCTGTAATGATATAGAATACATTTATCCAGTACAGCGTATCAACTTGAGTGCTGCATATTTGTGGATCCAGACCAGGTTGAGGCCTTCGTCTGAGTTTGTAATGGGCTAACCTTGGCCTTTTCATTTTACCATCTACTCTCTCAATAAGTGGCAATTGCTTCTATCTCAATGTCCACATCGTTTGGCAATTTTCCTGCCTGAATGCACGTCCTGGCAGGCTTCGGGGTGGGAACCAACTAAATTGGTTATCAGTAACACTGGAAACAATATTTGAACTCAAAAAGACTTCGCACTTTCTCGTAGGTTTCATTCATAGTTACGAAATTGTCCATGTTTTTAAGGTATATATTGACCTTAACCACGTTCTCCCACGACGATCCGGCAGCTTCTAACACGTTGCCAAGGTTGAAAATGCATTGGGCCTGCGAAAGCCATGACGATTAGGCGTTGAGACTGAGCGGTTGCGGACGCACTGTATGCTCCTCTATCCCGCCAGGAACAACGATTCCTTCACTGTCGACAGGCACTTGCCCACTAACGAAAATTAATCCCGGAATTTTCGTCGCATGGGCTGATATCAGGGTTCAACTTCTTAAGATCTGGAAAAAACGGTTCTTTGAGCTCACAAAGGATTTGTGGCACAGCCCGGTTCATTGGCGAATTTATCTTTTCAACAGCCATGGTAACAGAAGTATGAAATATGGAGGACGCTCAAGTGTGTATGTCTGAGGTGTCCTTCGCGATCTTTACTTTTATCCCATGTTGTGAACATCGGGCCGCTATCCGAGGTCAAAGGGTGGGCCCCATGACCTCCTAATCTCTGGAGGCACTCTACATACTTCGATTAGGACGGACGTCACTGTGGTTGTCACACTCGATCGGGCCCGGCTTTATGGCAAGTCTGCTTTGAATTTGCCGCTCAACCATCAAGCGCGACTTTACCTGCTACCAAGCTTGGAGTTTAGTTATGGTTCATTGTAGCGATCCCTAGTTTGACCTACGAAAGGGGATATTTCGAGCTACAGAAGATAGTCTTCTATGCTATCAGAAATACCACAATGAATGACGTGAACCTGTTCAGTCACAGACCCAATCAATCCATTATAACGCTAACTCCATGGATTCTCCTTCTTGGGGTCTATAAGTTCCCACTATGAAACATCGTTTTTATCTTCCTCACTTGCCCTCAGATTTGTCACCTACCTAGATGCCGGACCTACAACTCCATGCCTCTCTTCACGTCGCATCTGAGAAGGCGGTTCCAAGACGTGACACAGCTACTTCTGCCGAGGAAACTCGTCTGAAACGGAAGTTTGACTACTTGATTCTACCTCCCTTGACAATCATGTAAGTACGTCGTTATTTTAGATGTACGAAAACCAAGCAAATCCAAAGGTCAGTCATTTTCATAAATAATTGCCATGTATCCTCATCAAATGATTAGGTATCTTTGTAACGCGTTAGATAAGGGAAACGTAGGCAATGCGAAAACAGATGGATGGGATAAGGTATACGTCGTCTGAAAAACTAACAGTTGTTTTATTATGTAATGTTCTTCAGGATGTTGGCCTTACCGGGAACCAGGTGGGAGGAGAGGTCTATCGCCTCAAAATCACAAAGCTTACAATACCCATCCGAGTGTAGTATTATATACTTGTGATGATATTTTACGTGCGTGTCATCTTGTCTTTCGAATTGATCAATTCGGACGCCTTCGACAAATTCATTACATAGGTACCCTTCTGTCTGTGAGGGCACTATGCTGGAAAATTTTGTTTGCACCAATACCTCTCGTAATGATAGTTTTGGTACCCCGATTTCTCTCCTTGTCAAGAAATTCTCCGCAGCACGAGTTTTGCCACTTATGATGATTGGTTTTGTATGATTACATTGTTTCTCATTCATTATTTGTCTTCTGATATTGTATTCTAGGGCTCTATGTTTGTCTTTTATATTACCAATGATAATAATAACATCATTGTTGAAAGGTCAATCTTGACCGGTATTGCAAAGAATTTCTCTCGTGCGTACCTGCTCTTGTCACATTTGATACTTGACATGAGACATTTCAAGTGCAGAAATCTTCGTCATCCGGTTCTTCCTCGGAATATTTGAATCTGCTATGCTGCCTGGCGTGGTAATGCTTCCTTCCAACTCAATAAGCAACTAGTCCTTAGTGGAATAATCAGGTGTTCTATCTCTCTACATTTTATACGCGTGGAGAACTAGCCTCCAGGATCGGTCTCTTCTATGGTAGCATCTCACATTTAAAAATAACGATTTTACTTAGGTCACGCTCCAGCTGCTGCGTCAATTGCTGGTGCTTTTTCAGGTACTACAGCCCTTAAATCTTGAATGCGTACTGATTCGATGATTTTCGATGATATAGGTCTTATCGCCTTTGGAGTGTTCCATATCGACGTTACCAAGTACAAGTCTTGGCAATTTCTGTTTTGGACTGAAGGTAGACCTTCATTGTGGTCTAGTTCATCGTCATCCAAAATCTCACCAAAGAAATAGGTGGTGCTACTGTCTGTCTCGCGGTGTTCTGTTTCTTCTGGCTACCTCGATCCCCTTCTACCTGGTGGATTCTGAGTACCCGAGAAAAAGCAATTGCCAGAATCCGTGTCCTTTCGGATTCTTCCGTCGAGGTTGATGAAAACTTGAATATTCAAGACGCGTTTCGACCTCTCCTTGACCCCATGTATTGGTGAGAAGGCCATTGTATGACTGAATGGATATGGCTCTCAACGCGAGTTACATAGGTTGTGGGCTATGATCAGTGTATCCTTTGGTGTTCCTCTTGCCAGCGTCAACAATTTTCTACCCCAGATCGTTGCTAGCTTGGGATATTCAACAGTTAAAACCAACCTTTTCACTATCGCCCCAAATGTCGTTGGTACAGTTGCACTTCTGATACTGACTTTTTCCTCTGATTACTTCCGTGAACGTTCAATACACATGTCAGCCACTCCCATCGCTTTCTATATCCTTACTGAATCCTTGACAGCTGCATTCCCCTTATCACAGCTGTGATAGGCTTCATCATACTGGGCTCAATTGATGTAGTGAACAACAAGCATGTCGCGTACTTTGCTTGCTTTCTGCTAACTATGGGAGTGAGTATCTTGAATCATAACTTAACTAACTCAACTTAGAATGATTGATTTTCATACTCCATCCTTGGATAGGCATTTGCGCCGTCTGTACTAGTGAGCGCATGGCAAATAGATTTCGCATTGTGGTCATATCCGGTAGACTAATATAGCGACCAGGTACTCAAATAACACCCCAAGCGAATCAAGGCGGGCTGTTGTAGCCGCTGTTATGGGCATGGACCATTTCTAATGCGAAATGGAATTCCAACACTGACCTGATACATAGTCGCACTTGCCAACTCTTCTGGACTAATCTCGACCAATGTATTCAGAGCACAAGATGAACCGCGATATATTCCAGGTGATGCTTTCTGTCGTGACATCATTGGATCGGTGTCTTATCCATAACGTTTTCAAAGCCCTGGCTACATCTGGTATGTCCCGCATGAGTCAAAATGTTCTCGACCATCTTCTGACGAACTAAAATGTAGCGGCATTTGGCGGGCTTTGCTTCATCTTAGTTTCATTGTGCGTATTAGCGGATGCGAACCTGATCTCTTAATGCTGACCGGAGTGCTCAAAGCGTTGGAATATATATGAGGCTAGAGAATCGACGTCGTAACAAGGAGCAAGGCATCAATATCACTGCTGCGGATGTAGACACTAGGGACCTGGGTCAGGGGCCAACATCGGCTGCATTTCGTTATATGTATTAAACCGATTGTGGTCAATGGGATCAGCAAAGTCCAGGGATCAGTGATAATCAAATCCGAATTCGATCTCCAACGGAGTCGCATGATAGATCCTGTTTGATCCTTGAGAATCACAGTTTTTGTTGCAGATGGGTTTAATTCACTGATTCTGACTATGGAAATGATTTGTGTTCCTTGAATATGTATACATGGAGTCTGGGATAACATTTTCAAGCAGCATTAGGGATTTATATCGTCCGAAATGCCTTCACTCATCGGCCGAATATATATGGTAAACGTTCGCAAATGACAATCGTGTTTTAGAATAAATGAATGAGTTGAATTTGATCGCTGGCAAGCTGCCTGTGCAGAGCTAAGAAGCAGGGCAGTGTAATATGTGCACTAAACCAATTTGGGATTATGTTTTAAGGCATGATATCCAAATGCATTCCTTCCTTCCATCTTCCAATCACTTACTACACTGGATGTGTGTCGGCATAACACCTGTCCGGGTTCATCAGACTTTTTTGTTCATAAGAGTCTTCTTCAATGTTTCAATCCACTATCATGCACCAGACAAATAAATCAAGGAAACCATCAAATTAAAACACAACCTTTAGCATTCAAGGGAAAAAAACACATCGTGAATTTGCTCCTACAAATTAGTGGAAAAAATCAAGCGCACGACTGGTTACACCACAGGGGCCTGACCAGCATGCAACTACGTAGTGTAACCCAGAGAAATCGACATCAATACAGAAATTTGTAATATGGATATGTATAACGCAAGAGTTCTGATCAGAACTAGAGGCTGATACCTCCAATAAATAGTTAACCAAACCCATAGGCCGCCCCTGCGCCAAGAAACATAGAAAGAAGAGCAGGAAATTGCATCAGGCAAGCGGAATAAGGAACAGGTATAAATGTTGGCATAATTTTCTTGTTCGCAGGGGGGCGGAAAAGTCAAATCAAAAGGGAGCGCTCCATCCAATGCAAAACAAAAGAGGGGAAAAAAAAGGTCATCAATGGCACCAGGGAGGCCCATTTACCATTGTAAGCTGCTCTCCCGAAGCACCGGCGTTGAAATCATGTTGGTGGAGAGATTTCGCCTCTGTACCATACTCTGTTGTGGCGACATGCTGAGATTGCTTTCAGCAGCAGAGCCCTGCTGCTGGAACCCACGTAACGAGTCCTCAGCATAGTAGAAGCTGCGACGGCGCTGTCCTCCGACACTGTCCTGATCGAAATCTCGTCCCTCCGGACGAACGCCGACGTACTCCTCGTTGGGAGGGTCAGAGATCCGGCGATGGGCGAGCTCGCGGCGGCGCTTCCAAGAGCGGTAGAGGAGGAACGCGAGAACCAGGAGGGCGATGCCACCGAGGGCGCTGACGACACCAATGATGGCGTCCTGTCTCGTTTTACCGTTGTCTGAAGTAGCGGCTGAATCTGGATCCGGTCCACCGATAGAGCCTGTGGCTTCAGGGCCTGAAATTGCGTTGATGCTGAATCCAGAGTTGACGTGGTTCGCAAGAGCATGAGCGACGGGATCGGCGACAGCGGTGTAGAACTTCGACTTCTTGTTCTTGATCATTGCGGCAAGTGGATCTACTTGATTGGAGGGGATAAATCCAAGCCAGGTTGTGCCGAGCTGAATTTCATCCTTAGGGCCAGTATATGTGGCGGGAATGTATACCTGCAGAACATATGTTTTCACTTGATCCGCTGGAGGCAATGAGGTTTAGTTGACATGAGTAACGACAGAGCATGAAACTTACGAGTAAGGTTTAAGGCGGCTTGGATAATAACAGGAAGGTAAGCAATAATCTGGCTCGAGGAAACTTGATTATCCACGACGAAGGGCCAGTTCAGCTCCTCATTGAAAAGGATACTAATCAGTTTGTAATCGCTCGGAACCTGACTCAAATCCAATGGATTCTGAGGGTAGATCCTTCCTGGAATTCCTGATGGAAGTGGTTGTAGAGGTAGAGTCGTGACCGGGGTGGGACCAGACTGAGTTAACAGATCAAGGGTAGTCGTTGCCATATCAGGATTCGTGATAGTCAGCGACGACAGTGAGGTGGGCAAGGACGCGACGACAAGCGAGGACTCTGACAGTACAAAGGAGAGATCTGATGTCACCGCAACTGTTGTCGTTGGGCGAATATGAGGTGTCGTGATCCCGTCACCAACTTGGTTATTTCCGCTTGAACTAGGAGAGGGACTAGGGAAGGTGATGACAATGGTGCTGTTGCTGCCTCCGCTGCTGGCGCTGCTGGGTGGAGAAAGTGGCTGAGAGCTCGAAAGAGGTGGCTGAGAGCTCGGAGAAAGTGGCTTAGAGCTAGAGACCGACGAAGAGACAATGGGAATGCTTGTGGGAACAGATGAAGCGCTACCTGACGCTGGCCGAGAGGATGGAGCAGCTGAAGATTGAGAGTTAGGAGTCGTCACCGTGGGTCCAGCTGACAACGACGTCGGAATCGAGGAGGAAGAGTCAGAACGAGTAGGAGAGGGGGTGGAAGACAGTGAGTCCTGTCCACTAGTAGAAGCCTGGCTAACTGACGTGACTGAAACTGATGCCGAGGTCGACTTGGTGTGACCAGGGGGATGATTTAAAATGCTCGACATATGCGAGAAGAAGGAACTGATGGGACCCTGGGTACTAGTAGTACTCAATGATTCTGTGGTCGTAACAGTGTCCGAGCTTGTCTTCGAGGGGAAACTAGAGAGAGAGAAGCTCTTTGTATCAGTAGGAGTTTGGCTAGGACTAGTCACAGTCTCCGAGGTTACAGAAACTGATACCGAGGTCGGCTTGGAACTGGTGGGATCATGGGTACTAGCGGGAGCTTGGCTGGTAGTACTCGATGATTCTGACGTGGTCGTAACAGTGTCCGAGCCTGTCTCTGAGGAGGGACGAGACGAGCCATGGGTATCAGTGGGAGTTTGGCTAGGACTAGTCACAGTCTCCGAGGTTACAGAAACTGATACCGAGGTCGGCTTGGAATTGGTGGGATCTTGGGTACTAGCGGGAGCTTGGCTGGTAGTACTCGATGATTCTGACGTGGTCGTAACAGTGTCCGAGCTTGTCTCTGAAGAGGGACGAGACGAGCCATGGGTATCAGTGGGATTTTGGCTAGGACTAGTCACAGTCTCCAACGTTGGAGAGACAGATACCGTGGTCGGCTTAGTGTGGGTGTGACTAGCGGGAGCTTGGCTGGTAGTACTCGATGATTCTGACGTGGTCGTGACAGTGTCCGAGCTTGTCTCTACGGGACGAGACGAGCCATGGGTATCAGTGGGAGTTTGGCTAGGAACAGTCTCGCTTGTCTTGGATGGAGGAGGTTGAGGCAAGCCCTGTGTATCAGTGAAAGTCTTAGTGGATCGGCTACTCGGTGTATGGCCGTGGTCATGACTATGGCGAGTGGTCTTCGACGTAACATGTTCAGAGCTTGAGGTGGGAGGCAAGTTCTGACTAGTGATAGTCGGAGGATCCGATGTAGTTGTAACGTCTGGGTTCGTTTGGGAAGAATGACGAGGAGGGCCAGAGGAACGCGTACTAGTGACAGATTCAGAGCTTGCCTCGGACGTGTGAGAGTGATTCGCGCTGGTGGAAGGATCCGACGTGGTTACCACGTCTGAACTGGTTTTGGAGCTCGTGGGAGTAGAATCCGACGTTGTTTGAACAGGGTCTGAGCTTGTCAACGACTCCGCGGATGAAGTAGAACGAGGAGTCGAAGACGAAGGATTGCGAGAGAACATGGTGATTGGGTCGGACGTTGACTTGGGAGGTGAAGGTGTCGGAGCTCTCGTTGAGCGAGGACTGTCAGTGCCTGACGAATTGGGCTCAGGAGTTGTTTCTACACTCTCACCCAAGCCCGCTCTGGAGCTGCTGATGCTTCCGCTACTAGTATCTACATCAGAGCCTGGGAAGGAAAAGGCAGTCGTGGATGATCTCGAGGGTTTCGTAAAGCTTGAATGAGAAGAAGGGGACGAGTTCGAGGGTGCCGTTGGTGCTGACGTGATGGAAGAAGACGTCGACGTGGACCGCCGGGAAGAAGAGGGAGCGACCGTGTCAGTCGGACTAGGTGCGACAACAAACGGGTCGGTCGATTGGGTAGGCGTGGCAACATTGTGCAGCCCCGCGGCAGCCGACAAATCAATGTTGTCTGGTGCTGTGTGAGAAATAATGAAAGAATGAGGGAAGAAATCGCACCAAAAGCAAAAGCTACAGTTCCTGAGATCGCCTGGCGCCTCTGTAGTTTGTTGAGAAGAGCATTGCGAGGATGAGGAGGGATTTGCTGTGAATGGACGGCGAGGAAGAGGGTGGCAAGCAGAGGATAGATGGAGGGACGCATGGCAAGGGGTATAGCGGGCTAACGGCCAGCTGCCGAGAAAGGAGTGTGATATACTGCAATGTCAGTACAAGTCTCGAGGAGAGCCGCGAGAAGACGGCCAACGAAGAAAAGAAAGATGGGAGAATGAGAAAATATCCAAGTACAAAATCACATCAACTATCAATCATGTCTACACCCACAAACAACAACCCTTCCCCTTCCTTGGCCCCGTTTATCCCCCCCGTCCTCGGCGCCGCCGTATCAATCGTCTTGACCACCCGGCTTGTCTCTTCTCGCCCCCTCATGTCAAACGAAGCACCCTTCTCTCTTGACTCGGTGTGCAAAACCAGATCGAAGACTGCCCTTGTGATTAAGAGACACTCTATACCCAGCTGTCCCATCTATTGATCTTGATTACCTACGGATGATGCCGCTCAATTCCGCAGAAATTGCAGTGTGACCTGGCGCCCTGCTGGCTAGATTCGCTGATTCAAACATGTTAGAAGGAAATTTTCCACTCATCGCCCGCATGATTCAGATCAATTTACCTTGCATGCGTGTCCTACTTCTCACCTTTTCGAGAAAGCTTGCCATATGTGTAACTTCGCGAATTTGAATGTCTTTAAGCACGTGGGCCATTGCCATAAGCTCCAAGCTCAGTCCTCAGACACTGTCCAACTGGACCTCGGTTCCTCTTCGGCGCCACGAAAGTGTCAGCAACACGTTTCAGCCTATCATGGGGACTAAATGGCAGTGTCAGCATATCCTGATTCACAAAGCTTGCCGTCCACAGCTCAATGGCCGACTTGGAATCACAGCGACCCTTTTCTTGGTAGTCCTTTCGCAAACCCTTATTGGTAAATAATGTTTTAGGCGTTTTGCATCTCAGTCTGCGCTGAAATTTCTCCTTTTCGTCCGAGTATACAGCCCGACTGCATCTTATAATTCTTCATACGGATCATGATCATCACCAACTAGTTGCTTTGATATCCCACTATTTTCATTTGTTGACTTCTTTTTAGTTGTCCTATTTATAGTATGTCCCCTGCTCACAAAATCAATCAATCCCACGGTCTCAACGTACTAGGTTTACCTCTTAATTTATCTTTCCTTCCAATTGCCACCCGTCCATCTATACGTTTCAAAAGTTTTTTTTAAGTCGTCCCATTCTTATACTACGGCACTGGATCCGACGGCAATTTAGGACCCTGTCGGTAATTCGCCCATCCCATTCTGTACAGTTTCTAGATTTTCTACTTCTGGCTTCTTTATGCTAGGAGAGTCTTGTACGATGCTCACGCTACTCTTTGTCTTACCCCCGCAAAGAAGTTTCCATTTGATGCTACTGGAATGCACCTCTTTTTCTAATTTGGGCGTCGTCCATTATGCATCACATGCTATACAGATCATCTACTACCACGCTTCGCAACAATCCCAGAGTGTTACCAAAACACTTCATTATTGCAACGCTGGCTCATTCTCCTCCAGCCAGTTTCAGTCTTTGTTCTATCGGGATGCAAACAAGCGAAGCTTACAATTACGTTTCTCATCGATGCTAGATACTCCGCAAGAAGCGTCACGAGTCATGAACCATAAGGTAATTTACGAGGTACAGCAGAAAGCCAAGCCCGTCAGCATGGACGTGACTCGACGTTGAAGTTTTGCAATCGCTCTGTCCTCCTAGTATATCTGGTCTGGTTCTGGACTTCGACTGTAGTAATGCACCGCGCTGAGCGGTAGCCATTCGAGGCCTATATATTATCCGGCCTTTTGCTCCTCTGGATCTCTCAGGGTCCACCTGTATCCGGGGTCGACGACGAATTCTGCCGACCGATGCGTCTTGTGTCTTTTACTCTCGCCTTCCTTGTTTTCGCCGCCAGCACCAGTGCTGCTGCTTTGCCTGACCGTGAATTATCCGACGGTGAGTCGACTACTTGCCTGGCTAATTTCTCGTCCTGTCTGTTCAACACTCAATGTTGTTCTCGGCGCTGCGGACATTTCTCCTCCGCGGTCCATTACACAGTAAGTTATGGTTATGTGTCAAATCGTCGTAGCGTCTCTGATAGATTGTGGCATTTACCTCTAGATCTGTGGCTGAATGTTACCTCTGGATATTCTAACTTGATTTGCGATAGGATGAGTATATGTTCTTCTCCATCGTTATAATCAATGTTCTTGACATCGGGGATAATGTAGCATGGACTGAGATTGATGGTGTGGTCAGTTTTGGCTTAGGCTTGTGATATATGGAGTACAGTTGCACCATATTCCGAATACGTGCTATCATACTGATGCTGATTTTTCATCTGCAAGTGGTTTTTGTACTATGGCTCATTCTTTCCGGCTGCCATCGTCCTGTAAGGGCGTGTTTTTCTCCCTCCGTCCGTGGGGTTACACCCCACTGTCTTGGAATGTTGACATAATGTCCTGTGAGCTGAACATAGTAGCGTCATGTGTAATTGTATCCCCGCTGGAAGATATCACCATCTGGCACCATGTGGCCTTGTCCTCCATCATTATTTTGTCGCCCATTGATTACGTACGCTTTAAATTCTCCATCAAAAGGTGTAGAAGTAAGCGCCTCTGACCTTCATTAAGTAAGTTAAGTCCTTCTTGAATTAGTGGCTAACGGCACAATACTCTGGTTAGATTAAATATCCAAGTTTGTCTCAACTGGGTGCAGATCTATCTATAGAAGTCAACGTTTTTCAACTTGATAGGATTATCTCACGCGTCTCTCGTGTGTACTCGTCCATTGATGCAGTGAAAAAAAAAATCAAGATTTCAGAAAACCAACCTGGGCTTTGCGGCTTAGATTTCGTGGGACCTTAGGCCACCCGCCAGCTAGGCTCTTGACAAGCAAAGATGTTCCTTCACGCCATTCGTTGTATTCCACTTTTCACAAACTACATGATATGCGTTGTGACATGGTGCTGTAGCAGTCTACCGGGCACAACTGAGCCTTCTGTTATGAGCGTGTCGGAGTTTTCGATGTCTGGACCATCTTATGATAGTTCCTGTCCTCTCATTGCTTGCTCTTGTGATACCGCCTGATGTGCAGTTTTCATGACCAACCCTCACACGCATGTTTTCTCACTATGCAGCCTTTTCTGTACGGTGCGGAGACATCTTAACCCCGGTCCCAAATCTCAGCCGCCAGGCACATGTTCAACAAATTTAAAGGTATAAAACAGGCGAGGCTCACTTGGTACTTCAATATCAACCTTTTGACCATGGTGAATTTGCATGCATTGAGCCTCATTCTCTTGTCTTTCACTGGGCTGGCTGTCAGTTACGATGATCAGGAATTGGCCCGTGTTCAACAAGTCTTTGAAACTTTCTCTGTAAGCTCTGATCGATCATGGGATGCCACATTGGATTTTTACATACAGACAAGATACCGTCAGCATTGTCCATCGACTTTGACCCAAAGGCGCTTCTGGAGGTCACCTTCCCTGAGCCCATGGGAGAGCCAGTCACCCTTCAACCAGCTATTCAACTCCCCATTAATGGTAGGTGACTGTCCAGAGCAAAAGAATCACAGATTCACAAATGTGTCTGTAGCTACTGCAGGCCCGCCAGCCTTCGGCGCCGTAGGAGACATTGGGAGTGGCCCCTTTGTCATTTTGGCTGTCGACGCCGACCCCCCACCGCCATTCATAGCACAAATCAGGCATTTCCTTGGTTCCAACTTCTTCTCTGAACAACAGGCGAATGGATCTGCTCAGGCTCACACTCTTATCAACAGAACAGCTGCTATCGAGGACTTCCTGCAGCCGGCTCCCCCGGCCGGATCTGGCACTCATCGGTAAGCACTTTAACGACCAGATACTTCAAATCTTCTCATAGCAATCCTCTACCATTACAATATAGATATGTCTTCCTCTTGTACAACCAGCCTGAGGGATTTAATAGTCAGACACTCGTTACTCCCAGCACAACTCCGTTCAACTTTAGCTTGATTGAATTTGAAGTGCATGCTGGACTTGGAGATCCAATTGCTGGAAATTTCATGCTTGTCGGTCCCGACACATAGTGACTTGATATCTCAAGATCATTAATTGGATCCGTTAAATACATATGTTGCGTGTTGGAAAGTCTGAACTTGAATACAATCCTATGGCCAATGGAATCGTGCTTCCACGTCGTCAGTAGCACGACAATCCCATTCATATGCTGTGTCCTTGTAATATGGCTGTGGCGGCAAGATCATTTCAATTTTAAGTATACAAAATCATGAATCGTGATCTGTGATCAAAATCTAAAAAGTGAAAATTTCATAAGTCGTTTGCTCGTAGAGTGCCTTGACAGTACCTCAGACTGCTTTCATGTGTACAAACGGTCGGCTGCAACTCAAATTGGCGTCTGCATCGTGACGCACAGAAAAAAGCTCAACCATTCTGAATTTCATGGCTCTTGCTAGGTCTTCTCGTGATCTTTGAGTCATTTGATTTTGGCGGTCCGGTCATTTTGTTCGAGAGATTCATAAGGTGCCGCTTTGCCGTATTCTTGGTGCGTTGCTCGAAAATGATCTTAGCACTTGCATCTCTCGTTACGTTGCTCCACGCGGCGTATATTGTTTCAGTAACTGGTCTTTCTTCTGAATTAATCGCATGTCAAGTAAAAAAACCTGCGGGTCATTCTCCCCTTCTTGGCTGTCCCAAGGGAACGATATATGTTTCCAATAATGTGTCCGATCCCTTTGCTCAATTCAACAGTGTTCAAGAGGCTATTTTGTCTATGTGAATCGATTTGTTTCTATGCAGAAATGCTAGAACTCATCAGTGCTCTTAAGCCCCTTTACTGGTAGTGCTACGATTCTTATTGGAGAAGGCGAATATCATGAAACAATAAATGTCACAAGGATTGCGCCTCTGACGCTGCTGGTAAGGACTAGTGTTGCTGGATAGGCATCTTATGTTGACGTTCTCATTGTATCAGGGTCAGCTCCCTTCGTCGTCACTACTTTCAGTTGACAAGCCAAAGTATCCATTGGATGATCAGCCATCTCCAACGTCGAACCTAGTTCAAATCTTTGGCACCAATTTCGTGGAATCAGGCATGGACGATGCCACATCCGCGGTCCTGATAGTCGCTCCTTCATTCAATGGATCTCTCATTGGAGCCGGTCCCACGGGTGCACCTCTTCAGCCGCTTGTAGGAAACAGTGATTTTAGGGCATACAATATTGACTGGTCTAATCGTGCTGTTCGTACCGCGGCCTTGGAATAACTCGGTACTCACGTCGTTCAGGCAAATTTCGCAATCTCACAGGCGCTGGTGACTGACATCTCATATTCCAACGCCTCTTTCTATGGATGTTCTTTCGCTAGTTTCCAAGATACATGGTACACAGGTCGCAATGGAAGCACGTACGTTGTAGACAGTGTGATCTTTGGCCAGACAGATTGTGAGTTTCCCTTTCGATGCCCGTATGCTTTCTGAAATACATTATGCAGATTTGTTTGGATTTGGCACCGCGTTCGTGTAGAAGCATGAGTAATTTACATGAATTCACATTGTCGATGGTATGCTCTTCACAGGTGGTTCCAGAATGTCATCCTCGCAAACCGCGCTTGTGGCGGCGGAATCGTTGCTTGGAAGGGTACCGATCTTAACGTTGCACCAGGAAATCACTATGGAGCATACATCTCTGATTCAAAGATAATCAGGGTACGTATCGCCAAGTCCTTTCTTCAATGCTACTTATCTTACAGTAGTCGCCCGATGCCAATGCTACTACCGCCACAGACGGGCGATGCTTTTTAGGCAAGTCCTTACCGTTATACAAAAAATGACATTCTACATATTTGTAATTGTGCAGGCCGGCCTTGGAATGATCTCGCGACCACGGTGTACCTCAACACTTACATGGACGAGAGCATACGTCCGGCTGGGTTTACGCCCTTCGGCGGCACTAGGCATATGTTGTTTGTCTCGTGCTTCATCCCGCGACTGATTGTTGCCATTCAGGACTACCATTCTTAATACGACATTCTACGCTGAGTACAATTCTACTGGTTAGTAGTATCTTCTTTGATTAATCTTAGGAGGATGACCTCTGATGGTCTTTTTTTAGGGCCTGGGGGAAACACCACTGCACGGGTCCAAGTAGAACATATTTTAACGGCCGAAGGAGCTCGAGAATTCACGCTTAAGAAGATTTTAGGGCAACCGAGTTGGATTGACTTCGAGTATTACTTCTGAACAATATTTCAATACATAGTCCAACATATTCTTCAAGTTCTGTTTCATTTCCAACCTCGTTCATTCCGACTAGTCAGTCCCAGTTGTATTACGAACAAGCATGAAAGTTCCAGCAATGGGGTCTCCCAGTCCAGTAGCTGCTGCAAACATACTGATGTCGAAGCCCTGAATAGAGGTGGTCGGAGTGACGAGTGTCTGGGAGTTAAACTCTGAAGGCTGTTTGAACAATAGGAAGGTGTACCTGCATTTCAAGATAGAGCATCAAGCCAAGTACAAGGGTCCAGTTATCGGAGGCCTTACCGATGAGGCTTTCTGTCAGGGGGGGCTGGCTGGAGGAATTCAGAGATCGCAGCAGTCTTGTTGACAAGAGCACCAGCATGCGGACCAGCATTGTGGAGAAAGTTTGCACCAAGGAAATGTCTGATTTCGTCTTGAAATGGTGGGGGAGCGTCGGGGTCGACAGCTACAACGACAAAGGGGCCTTCTCCAATGTTGCCTACAGCGCTGAAGGATGGCGGGCCTGCGGTAGCTATAAAATTTTCATGAGCGAGCCTTCGAGATTTCTTGAATTATGCCACCGACCGTCGATGGGAAGGTGAATGCCTGGGTGAAGGGTGATTGACTTTCCTGTGGGCTGAGGAAAAGTGACCTCCAGAAGTGCCTTTGGGTCAAATTTAATGGACAATTTTGACGGGATCTGGTCTATGTTAAATCATGATATCGTTTCTATGGAATGACAAGGCTTGCCGAGAAAGCTTCAAAGGCGTGTTTTACATGGCCAAGACTAAGATGATTGCCTTGGTTACCGTGACAGACTGTCAGTACAGTAAAAGATAGAAGGATGAAACTCAATAAGTGAATCATACTGCGAGTTTGGGGTCAGAGGATGTCTAATGAGTCATCCTTGTCCATTTTATACCTGTTGTATTGCAGAAAATTGTACCTGTGCCTGGAGACTGAGAGTGGATCGCACGTTTGTTACAGGGATTCTGTAGAAACATCAAGGAATGGCATATGAGAGAACAGGGATGTGAGAAATTGGAATATCAGAAGGTATGATGGGCATGGTGCGACGGTGTGTGAAGTACCGTATTTACATGTGAACAAACCAACAAGATAGCAGGATGGGTTCAAGTTAGAGGCAGAGGCAAAGTCAGACTTGCAGTGGAATCAGGTGAAACGGTTAAGCAATAAGTGGCTTTAGGACGGTGTATGTGGCTTCAGCAGAATAGTCCAAAATCAATTGCGACAGGGTCGTGATATAAATCCTCCACGGCCTTGTGCGATATGTGTGAAAGTTCCAAATTACTGACATCATGCCGAATGGACAGAAGGGACGACTGATGTAGCAGCTTTCTTTCTTTCTTTCTCTTTCTTTTGTATTCCTTTTTTATTTTTATTGTATTTTTATTTTTTTCTTGAGGAGTGTTTGGTGTAGCAGAGGAGGCTAGGGCCCTAGGCATTTCCACCCCACTCGCTAGGTTTGCACCTGAGATCAAAAACAGGTTCTTCCGTGATAATAGCGCCTTACATAGAATCTCTGCGAGGAAATGACATTACACACGATGTGTGGGACTCCTGACTTAGAAGGGAGGTTTATTCCATCTCTTTTATCTAATAAACTACCCACCAAACCCCGCTATGGCCTATTTCTCTCGTCCCCTCCATCTAACCATGTTTATCAATAATACTATAATGAATCTATATTAGTTCCGTGGTATCGTTATTGAAAAGACCTACTCACCTCAGTCAGTGTGTAAAACGACTGAGGGTACTCCATTCCGTTCTGTGTCCCATGGTACTGTATAGTCTTTCCATCTGTTTTTCCTTCACCTTTGCGGCACACTAGTCCCGTGACTCGACTCACGTGCGTGTGTACCGCGATCGCCCTCTCCAACACATCAAGAGGGGTTCGAGTCCATGTATTTAATCGAGGGAATTAAGAAATGGGTCAAAGATTCAGGCAGAACCCCTCCCCCAAGAGATAGTCAAATCTGGAGGTCACTCAGAAACAAAGACTTCTCCAGACAGACGAGGACCTTCCTCTGGAAGAGCATCCATGACGCGTACAAAATAGGGTCACACTGGAACCACCCAAATATGAAGCCCAAACTAAAGACCAGACGCACCTGCAAACACGACAACGAAGAGGACTTCCTAAACCACGTCATAGCTGATTTCTCCTGTCCAGGACAAAAAGAAATGTGGGAAGAGAGGTCAGGAAAACACCTGCCCAAGCAAAATATAAGCGCTGTCATTGCGAGCCTACTGCACAACGGACTAGAGTCGTACAGGAAGCTCACTAAGGTCTTTCACGACTATACAGGCTCCTGATAATCGAATCGAATACAGAACGATGCGCCCACACACAAGTGAGGAGATGAAGAACAGATGGGATAAATTTATGTCGTGTTGGAACGTCATAGATGTGACGACGTGAAGAGTACAATAATCAGGGCCACCGTTTGGCTAGCCACTGCTTTGTTCGGTCACTCACTTATATACACGCGCACTACATACACACGCATCCCCAGTCTCGGTTATACGTCATACACTTGTACTGACAATCATACGTGTGTAGATTATTATACTTAAGCAAGCTGTCTAGGTGTTTGTGAGTCTAGAATTTCAACATGTCGAACAGGGCCGAACTTGACTTAAAACTGATGAACCAGAAACTGGGTAAGGATTCCATCTAGTATGACATTTGTTGTTCTATGTCTATTCAGCAGGTTCATACTTGTATTTATGGTTTTGTTTGTGACAGCCTGGGTTACTGCCATGTGCATTTGTAGCCAGCTCACTACTGTTCTCATTGATCCTGTATTTATGCTCCAAAGTAGCTGGAGTCTTTGTTTTTGCACTATCCCTCTGTCAAAACTGCAATGGTGTAGCAGCAAACTTGCATTTAAGATGCCACAGTTTGAGATTGGTCATTATTTCCCTCTGCCAGGTTAGCATCTTATTATTTGTACCTATCTTATCTTTATTAATACAACTTTGGATTTCCCTCTGCCAGCTGTGTGACTAAGCCACAGCCTTTAGAAATCACCCTTACAGAGGCCCTCAAGAGCAGTAATTGTTTGGTTTACCAAAAATAAAGTGCATGTAAATTAATTTTAAAGAAATTAACATCTATTTCTTTCTGAGAGAAAAAAATTGCTTAAAATCCAAAGAGAACAAGTTTAAGAATTCACTCTGCCCATTGATAGAAAATATTTCAAGGTCGAGTCACGTGACTGTCACACCGTGACGTCACGGTGTGTGTGTAACTGATGTGACTGATGTCACAGTCACGTCACAGTGACTATTAGAGCCCTCATCAAAAGTGATCCATTTTCCAGAGTCTAACAGAGGGAAGAAGTTTTTTTCTATGGTCCAGCTAATGAGGAGTTTGATGAAGGTGCTCAGTGGCAGGTGAATTAGAGTGGCAAGACCTGAAAATTGGAAGAAAACATGAAGTAAGAGACTTCTAAATGAGTGGTTCTCTAACAGCATCTTGATTGGAAAACACCATATGGTGCATATGCAAACTATGTAGGCAGGTAAAAACTGCACTAGTTCTGTTTAATCTTGTTTCTGTCTCTTAATTCTCATTTCTATTATTTTACTCTCTTCTCTAAATCTATTGATATATCAGTCTCAAATTGTGAGACATGACAAAGCTATTGATTATCAGAAAGTCTGATTAAAAACAAACTTCTACTGAAAACTGTAGGCAAATGACATAGCCAGAATCACCTTAAAATTCTCTCTCCAATTCAGATTAGATTAGCCTTATGGTGGCTTAGATGCTGAAAAATCAGCTTATCAGTATATTTTGATCCAATGCATACCCAATTCTATTATGTAACTATAATCATGTGACTATGCTCAGGTTCTGGAGATCAGGTGATTTATCTTATGTAAACACTGAGCATTCTTAACCAAGCTATTAATTAATGCACTAATAACAAATCAAGGCAATCACCACAGATCTGATAGGATTTGATGGCATCATCAGAAATATGATTGCATCAACTGATAAGATAATCTACTGCTAAATGGGGTTGTGGCTGTGCAAGGCCATCAATTGAGTATCACACTTTGTTAATAAAATAGCCATATCTTAGTGGAAATATATGTAAACTCCTGTATATTGAGTATTATTTTAATTGCCTGATCAATCTGTACATAACAAAAGTTGTTTAAGGGCATTCCATAGCAAACTAATAGAGGAGTCAGCAATTTGATAGAAACAGCTAAATTTAGTTGTTGAAAAAAATTAAGCAGGCCTTGGTAAAATGCTTATATCTTGATGAGAAGACTACCAAACCCTATTGTATTTAGTATTGTTGGAAAGGTCTAATTAATTAGCACCTGATAAAAAGCATTATGCTAAAGCAGCCAACTTATGAAGGACTCAAAAGTCTTGTCACTTAAATTAAGCAACACTACTAAGAAAAACAGCTTATTTTGTTTAATGCTCATCAATCTAGAGACATATCAACTATTTAAGATACCTTTTACTAGCTATGCCCATTATTTCCTGCTAGTAACTCTTTGAATAAACAAGGCAATCAAATCAATGCCCAGAGGCCACTAGCAGAAAATACCTTAGTTACTCTGCTTAATATATATTAGTACAATTGCAGGCAACAGAAACAAGGAAACTGCTATAAAAGTACTTGAACAAAGATATGAAATAGACAATGGAATATATTAATGCAAAATTAGATAATTTGAACTAGTTTTAATAGAGGCAATCACAAATAGTCCAGTTTTTACTAAGTTTTAAAACTAAATTACACTTTACAAATGCTTTTATGAAATATAACAAGTAAATAATAAAGTTTATTAGTTTTCAATTAATGCAATCTTAGTCACATCAAAAAAACATTCAAAGAATATATAAAACTAATAACCTAAAGTAATTATTATTTTAGGCCTAAGATATACACTTCCTGTGAATTTTGAATATAAACAATCAGTTCTTTGCCTTTTATCATAAAATCCCCTTTTATTTATGCTTTTTCTCCTTTATATAATGCATAATATTTTTTAATTATTTTAGACCATTCTTCAATTATTGAGCCTCCATTTTCTGGTTAAAAGAGACTGTATAAAATTTTCTGGCCTAGAAATATTCCTTAATTAATTTTGATGCTCTACTTGCATAGATCATTAATATCTCTCTCAGCTCTTTACAAAATGCCTTTAGATTATTTCTATCAGATGCAAATTAATAAATTTTTCCAACAATATCAAATACAATAAGGTTTAATTACAGTTTTATTAAGATATCAGCATTTTACTGAAGCCTGCTTAATTTTACCAATAATTAAATTTAACTTTTTCTATTAAATTGCTAATTCCTCTATTAGTTTGCTATAAAATATCTTTAGCAACTTCCATTATGTGCAGATTAATTAGGCAATTCTAACATTGATGAAGGTTGTATACTTTGAGTATTGAAATTATACTTAGTTAAGCAGTGATACAATTGATTAATTTAAAGTCTAAGTTAAACTAATGTTAAAATTCTAGAAATACAGTTCTTTAAATTTAGGAAAAATTATTTAAAAATAGTACACTTTAGTTTTTCTGAGATAAAAGCAAATAATATATATTTACCACTAATTTCTCTTATTAATGCTTAAAATCTATTAGAAAATTACTCTTTTGAAAGTTTTTTACTCCATTTTCCTTTTAATTTCTAGGCCTTTTCACTTTAATTCATCCACCTTCTACTGCCTTTGTTAAACTCCTCACTGGCTAGACCATGAAAACAAACTTTCTTATTAGTTTAGAATCTTTATCAGACTTTGAAAAAGTAATTTAACTCATATAGCTTTATGATTTGGTGATTATGTGATTCATAATATGATTGTAATCATAACTAGAACATCACTCACATTAGTCACATTATGTGACATCAGCATAATAATATTACACTATGACATTATATATATGACAGTTATATAACTTGATTTCAAGATATTTTTGATTGATGAGCAGAGTAGATTTTTAAATTTGTTCTTTTTGGATTTCTTTCTGCTAGATTAGCACTTTATTAATTGTACCTATATTACCTTTATTAATATATCTTTGGATCTCTCTTTGCTAGCTGTGTAACTGAGCTATAGCTTTTAGAGGTTGCTTTTACAAAATCTCAATTGCAAATGAATTGACATTAAATATCAAGTTACAATTAGTTTTTAGAATTCTTTAAAGTATATATAGTTGTACAAGGGACAAAGCTCTCTTTATCCCAT